>OZ018399.1:33834536-33913939 GCA_963969525.1 Ontholestes murinus | reverse complement strand
AAATAAGCCACATACACTATGTACAATGTTGCCACATAATGCGAGGTACAACGTGTTCACCATATACCAACCTTCTTCTTTCTGTGCTGTCGTCTATCGTAGATTAACTGCCGTCATTTGAAGTACTTCTCTATTTAAAAGGGAAAAGATTTGATGATATTCCTGACATCTAACGAAACGTAATGAGGCTTTGGAACTCCACTCCAAAAGAAGCCTTCTTGAACAGTTTCAAGGACATGTATAGCAGATCTCAGCGGTGCATAGTAATGGGAGGTAACTATTTGGAAGGTAACTAAACTCGTTAATATTTCATCTACGTTAATGTTACAAGACTATTCACCGAACTTTATTATCAGAGGTTGTACAAAAACGTTTACCTTCTTTAATAAGACTTTGGAAGCTGATGACTTTAATATTTTCTTCTTAACAGAAACATTGGCTAACGATCCTTTACGAGACTCTGAACTATTGTCTTTTCGTACCAAGTATTTAGGACCGATCGTCGCACAGGCCGCGGTGGCGGTTTGTTGATTGCGGTTGCAAAACACATTACAGCTTAATAAATACACCTTGGAGTGAATTACAACATAGACGTCACCTGTGTTTACGCAAATATATCTAATAAGATTATCAATCTAGCTGTTTTGTCGATTCCGCCTCAATCACCTGTTGCTTATTACGAGAATATTCTTAATAAACTAGAATGTCAGTCTATTTTACATAAAGCTTTTATTATAGTTGATGATTGTAATCTACCCGACTATCGGAATTTACAATGTACCAAATCCAATATAATATCTAATTTTCTTAATTTTAACTTAGCATTACAATTAAATACCGTACCAAACACTCTTGGAAAAATGTTAGATTTACGATTAATTAATTTCTCACTTAACCCGTGGTGAAATATGTTTATGTTAATAAAAGGATTAATTAAGCACTTGGTTATATTTTACTATTTTTATATTTCTCCGACTAGTTTCGACCGTACATATTTCTTTGAGAATGACCAACGGCCGAAACTAGTCGGAGAAATATAAAAATAGTGAAACATAACTAAGTGCTTAATGAATCCTATTATTTGATAATATTAAATGTATCGTTGAACACTGCTATTCTACGCTTGTTAAAGAAAACATTTATTATACTGCACTATCTGTTAATTACTTGCATATCATCTCCCATTCTAAAAAGTTTGGAAAGAATACTCTGCAGTATCATTTCAAGAAAGGTAACTATGCTTTACTTTATAAATTGATTCAAGAAACAAATTGGCCGTTAGTAGTCGAACAAAATGACGTACATATTGATAATTCTGGATTGTATAAAATACTATAGCATCACATTTGTTTAAGTGTACCTGTAATTACCAACAGAGCTAGCAAATTCCTAAGTGGTTTTCTAAAATAACGATCTACAGGTTAGATGTTACATAAGGTTATTATGAGGTGGGTTAACCCTCGTGAACTGCAACCTAATAGATCTATTGTTTTGCCCTTCATTAATTACTTCCAAAGCAGTCCCACGTCCTCTATGAACGATAATCGCTTTTGGGCAATCGTGACACAAGTGCATGGTATCTGCTCGGTCGTTTCATCTACTGAATCACATAATCTGTAATTTCCACTTTCATCTTTTCCCATTTTCCACAAATCTTACCGGTGGACACAATTCCCTATCGTGAGTCCTGTGAATATTTTCAGCTCGTTCCTTGTGAGTTCAAGCACCTTATGGCTGTGATCGACCTTAATGAGTTTTTTTGAGTGACATAGGCCTAGACATTGTTCCAGTACTTCTTCCTTCTTCTGTCATCTTCCCATTTATGCACTACCCCTCATCTGTGAGCCATGGGGACTCCGCAAAATGGCTCTGGTCCTATGGGAGAGGCATTTGCGCCTCTTTTGGAGAGTTTATCTGTCTCTTCGTTGCCTTCGATACCCCCGTATCCTAGGACCCACATGAGAGGCAACAAGTTGTTCTTCGCCAGGTTCGAGAGGAAACGTCATGTGATAACTTCAACTCTTACTTTAGAAATATTGGGAAAAATCGCGTAATTCATTCGAAAATCTGATGCAATAAGGATTAAAAAAACAAAATAAATATTAATTTCATGAAATAACACCAAACAAAGTACGTTACGCCATAACAAATCTTAAATTAAGCAAAAGCATCGATATGTATGATCTTTCAGTCAACATTATAAAAGGGATCAAAGATCTCATTGCTTATCCTTTAACAAAATTGATAAATACTATAATCACATCGGGCATTTTGCCTAAAGAATTGAAGTACGCAAAAGTGATACGGGCCCACAAAAAAGGAATCACTGACAACATTGAAATTTACTTGCTTTACTAACCATTCTTTCAAAAATTGTGAAAAACTATTAAAAGATCAGATAGTTGAGTATTTCGAGTCAAACAAACTATTTAATCATTTTGGTTTTAGATCCAATCATACAACAACTGACACAATTATTGCTCTAATAGATATGATTTCCGGGTCATTTGGAAATAAGTCATACTGCATCGGAACATTTCTCGATATGGGCAAAGCTTTCGATTGCATCTCACATGAACTCCTTAGCCGTAAATTAGTTCAAAATGGTTTCTGCCAACAAACCGTAAATCTAATAGGAATGCAAGTAGTTAAATTAAAAAATTAAATTTCTAATCCACTTCCTGTTACTGTTGGTGTTCCTCAAGGGTCTGTTTTAATAATAACTTTATTAACGGATTCTCCTTTTTTATAAAAAAATCATACACATTCAGTACATATAATACTTAAATAAGTAACATAAAATTAAAGTAGAATATATAATGTTAAACCTAAATAATAAAAACCTAAATCATATTGTGCATTCAATATACCATATTAAATAACTAAAACACAAGTTTATATTATATTTATTTGATAAGTAAAATAAAAAAAAATATAACTGTAAATTAATGTGATAAATAAAACATCCATATATATACATACACACACAAACATAAAAATACATATACATGTATATATATACCGTGTGTCCCGTTTGAAGACGCATCATAGGGAATTCCAATGTTAAATTTTCAATTGCAGTTTGTATCTCTATTATTGAATGAAAATGATCAGAATAAAATTAGAATGATTCCTTTACTTACTAAAGATATTTTGGAGGTTTTATTTTTGTTTTATCTTTATTTTTAGTCAAAATATACCTTAAAATATGTAAACAAATATTTGATAATAAAATCCTCAAAATAGTAGTTCCTGTGAAAAGTCAGTGCTTGTCATCTAAATTGTATAACCCACAAATAAATAATTAAATTCAAAATTAGTGCTTAGAACACAGAAGGAAAAGTTCAGTGCTTTGAAAAGTTAGTGTATGACATCTAAAATTACAGATGGCGAGTTCAAAGGCACAAATTCATTATTCTTGTTCAAACAAATTAATTCAAAGGTACAATTGCCCGAAACAGAATAAAAAACCCTTTTTAGTATTTCTCATTTATTTTGTACAAAATTTCAAAACCGCATTTAGTTAAATTATAATTATTATACTATTCCGAATTTAGAAAGAATGCTTATGTAAAGAATAAAAATAAAGTGAAACCGATAAATACTTTAATTTGCTTTCAATAAAAATAAAACTAACAACGCTATTTCTAAAATTCATGCCCATACATTCAGTTTTTGTGGATATTCACTTCTTAATGTTACAATATGAAGAATGTTTTGAGACCATTGACGATTATTTTATTCGTTATTTTCAGACACCAAATAGAAAGTACATTCATCTGTAAACACACACTATTTGGAAATCTCTTATTCTCGTTACACTTTTCCATAATAATTTAACAAAATTTAGATCTTGAATCAGGATCCACTGCTCAGTTCTTTATGATTTTGGCGCTTATAGGGTCGGTAACTATAAGCTTACACTTGATGTTAGATGTACTGTTATCCTTGCAACACATTTGTTACAGTTTCTTCAGATTTCCCCCCTTTATTCCTAACAATATGTTCATCGTTTACACAACCATTATCCTCAAATTTCTGATCAATACTAATAATTTTTGATTGACACTGGACAGGTTTCAAAATTTATAATAAATAAGTCGCAAATATCCGCCAAAACTCAATTTGATGATCTGAACGTTTTCTTTTATTGTGTAAGCACTTATTTTGAATTGAATTATTTGTTTGTGGCTTAATCAATTTAGATGACAAACACTGACATTTCACAGCAACTACTATTTTGAGGATTTTATTATCAAATTTTTCTTCACACTTTTTAAGCTATATTTCGATTAAAACTAAAGGTGAAACAAAAATAAAACCTCCAAAATAATCTTAGTAGATAAAGGAATCATTCTAATTTTATTTTGATAATTTTTGTTCAATAATACAGATACAAACTGCAATTGAAAATTTTACATGGAAATTCCCTATGATGCGTCTTCAAACGGGACACACGGTATATACACTCACAAATAATAAAATAAAATAAATCAAAATTAATGAAATTGAGGTACAATAAATGATTAAAGAATTATTAAATATTTCAAACTTATTTGACAAATTTAGGGTATTAATATTTCTCATAATAATATCAAATGGAGAGTAATAACCATAATTAGTTCTATTAAAATTTGAACGAAATAAAACTGCTCTTCTAAAAGGTATATTATTTGAGTAAAAATTAAAATTCACCATTGATAAAAGCTTAGCACTAATAATACTATTATTTAGAAACTTGTGAAAAAAATAAATTCCGGCAATTTTAAGTCGACCAATGATTAAAAGAAATGAATCTAACAAATTTATTCTAAATTCTTTCTAATTTAAATGAAACACTTTGTAACTTTGTTTGTATAACACTATTTATTTTCTGTTTACTATAGTTTCGGCATCTCAATTTCTAATTTAGCTATGTGTACATCATAAAACGGAAACCAAATTAATGAACAGTATTCTAGATGCGAACGGACAAAGGAATTATATAAAATAATTAAGGTCTTAATACTAAAGTGCTGTCCATTACGCAAAATAAACCCCAATGAACGCATAGCCTTGTTACAAACATAAAATAAATGTTCGCTAAAACTAAGTGAGCAGTCTAAAAATATTCCTCAATCCGTAATAGAATTAACATTTCTAGTAATATATTATTTATACTGTATTCATACTCAATTATTTTTTTTGTTTGCTAAATTTCATAGACTTACATTTACTAATATTAAGGTCTAAATCATTTATTTTACACCAATTAGAAATATTGTTTAGGTCGTTTTGAAGATTGTGACAATCCTGAATCGATTTGACTTCCATTAAAATTTTCATGTCATCAGCATAAAGGTAACACCTAGCGTGGTTTAGAATTTGAGAAATGTCATTAATTAAAATTAAAAATAGCAAGGGACCACAATGGCTTCCTTGAGGTACACCAGATGATACCTTTATACAACTAGAACTGTAGTTTCCAATTCGAACACATTCTTGTCTACTGGATAAGTATGAACGGAACCAATGTATGACACTTTTGTTAAATCCATAAGCATTTATTTTCGATAATAAGATGGAGTGGTTGACTTTATCGAAAGCCTTTAGATCCCATATTGTTCCTTATATTTATTATTCTGGAATGTTTAGTATATATACTAGCCGCCATAAGTAAAAGAAAATTTCAGATAATACGTAAATAATTCACACTAAGAAATTATTAAAATTTGAACAAAAAACCACGGTTACTTTTTGATCAATTTACCTTAGAGTATAAAAAAATGAAAGAAATTTTATTGTTATTTTGTTAAATTAACTGAGCAGTAATAATACAATTTTATCGTGTAAATCGTGTTAATTGGTTCCTCATTTAAATCAAAAGATGCCCCGAGTTCATCAGTGTGGCGTATTTCAACAATTAAGCAATTTTGAAAGCGGTAGAGTAATCGGGCTCAGAGAAGGAGACTTGTTGGGCAATATCACGAATTGGCAGAAGTGTCAGACAATATCTCGATGTTGGCGTAGATGGACCGAGGGACACTAACAACGACGGAGATTACAACCTGGGCACCCAAGAACAATACAGAAGGTGAAGATCGAGCTCGTCGGCTCGTCGCTGTCCGGAATTGATTTTTGACAACAAGAGCAATTGGAGATATCTGGAGGGGTCCAACTAATCAAGGAATCTCCGTTCGATCATTTGGTCTCGAGTCGTCATAAGAGGTGCCGTCTGGAATTGTGCAGAGACTACAATGAGTCGATCAATGAAGGCAGGTTATATTTAACGATGAATTGAGATTTTGTTTGTTTGCCCACGATGATCATAAAATGGTTAGACGTCGCCGAGAAGAACGAGGAAATTTACAGTTTGCAGCTCTTACACGCAGAGTGATGGTGTGGGGAGTGATAGGTTATGGAAGTAAATCTCCTCTTGTGTTCAATCCAGGAACATTTAATGCAAACAGTTTTAGAAGCAGCATTCATGCCCTATTTACAGTTTGCAGTGGAACGCCATACAGCTCTTACACGCGGAGTGATGGTATAGGGGGTGATCGGTTATGAAAGTAAGTCTTCTCTTGTGTACATTCCAGGAACATTAAACGCAAATCGCTACATTAACGCAGTTTTAGAACCAACATTATTGCTCTATTTGAGAAGGTCGGAAGCCCATTTCCAACAGAATAATACAAAGCCGCATATAGTTAGGGTTACTATCGAATTCCTGGAACTAGCTAATGTTGGTTTACTTCCATGGCCTTCTCGTTCTCCAGACCTAACACCTATTGAACACGCGTGGGATACAATTACCACTCACTTTACCTGATATTAGGATGCGATTTCAAGAATCCCTCAGGCTGACATGACAATTTGATTTCTAATATGCTAGGCGAGTTGCTGAGTGCTACAGAAATCGTGGAGGAGCAACTCATTTTTGAAATTCAAGAAAAAGTTACCATGATTTTTTATATGCACTTATACAACGATCATGGTCATAATAGTCACGTTACAAGATTTAAGAACGATATTTATCAACAACAAATTTTGCTTCAAACATTTCATACAGGTACAAAATATTACTCAAACAATTTTTTTTAACAAATTACCAAACTATATATGTTCATTACCTATAAACAAGTATAAAAACAATTAAAACTTACCTTCTACATAGAGCATTTTTGAGGAATACCTTATTTGTGATATATTCTTTTAACTGTCCATTCTAGTCAAAATATTTTACCTATTTACTATTTATTCAATTTTAAATACAGTTTTAATTTGTTGTGATGTATTTATGTTGAAATATTTTATAAATAAAATATCTAGAAAAACTATTTTTTATTAAATTCGTTATTCTACTGAAGAGATCAAAAGATTGAAACGTGTCTGCAGATTATTATAAACTTGAATGCTAGAGTATTTCAATTGCTTTTGCTATTTTAACATAATGAAATCAGTCTAAATTAAATTTTGTTAATAACTTTTCATGTTATATTCACTTTCAAATAGTCTAAAATACTAAATTGTATTAAAATCCTTTAGTTCGTTGTAGAAAATTAAATAATAATTTTAAAATACGAAAACTTTTCGTGAATCTACAACAATGAGTCTTACTAAGACTACAAAACAAATTAATTTGAAACAACTACTTCCCTAGCTAATACTCCGTCAGACATTGAAAAATACAAATTTATGTGCGGGTTACAAATAGTACAACTATCAAAGCAACACTAATTTGAATGAAATTATTTCTGTTGAATAAACTGATAAATGATAAAATGTACTTTTTGTTGTTTGTACTATTTTGTATCATTCAGTGTCTGTCGAGGTATTACCCAGAGAAGTAGTTGTTTCAACAAGTAATTTGTTTTGTAGTCTTATCCCATAGCAACTATGACAAGATTGATCAATATCAATCGCAATTTAAAGTAGAAATAGTACGTCTTAGAGAAAAATGATTTAGATAATTTATATTTTTTTCTCTATTTCTATTTCTACGAAAAAAAATATAAATTAACTAAATCATTTTTCTCTAAGACGTACCATTTCTAGTTTAAATTGCGATTGATATTGATACATCTTGTCATAGCTGATATGGCATAAATTTTGCAAAATATCTGGTAAGTGGTGAGATCTTAGATGACTTCTGTTATAAAGTTTAAATTATCTTGGAAGTGTTATCTCTACAAGACAAAATTGAAATAGTTCTTATTTATGCAAAAGCAGAAAGCAATGTATCACGGGCTATTCGCTTGCATGTGGAGAAACATCTAGAATCAAGAATTCCGTCGCAACGTTCGTTTTACCGCATCATAAAACAATTTGAAACAGATAGAAATGTTGAAACTAGGAAGCGAACACGCAAAAAATCAGTAACCAACTAAGCTAATGAAGTAAATATTTTAGCTGCAATACATTACAATACATATGCAAGTACCCGTAAATTAGAAAAGGATTCAGGAGTTTCACGGAGAAGTGTTTTAAGGATTTTAAAGAAAAACCAATTTCATCCCTATCATTTATCACTGCTTCAAGAGTTAAATGATAATGATTTCATTCATCGGTTAGCATTTTGTACGCGGGTAAATAACCAAATTATGATGAATATTAGCTTTTTTCTTAAATAATAGGTTGTTGAAAAAATTTCACTTGGTTTGTTTCACTAAATTATTAACAAAATGTTTCACCAAGTGAAAAATGAGAATCAAATACAAGATATTTATTTTTGATGAATGGTCATTTACCAATTATGATGAAGTAAATCGTCACAACATGTATTACTGGTCAACAGAAAATCCGCATTGGATTAGAGAAATTGAAAACCAGAGACGATGGTGTATTAATGTATGGTGTGGAATTATGGGATGGAAAGTAATTAGACTATTTTTCATCGAAGGCACATTAACAGGTCAAAAATACGCCGAGTTTTGAGAAATGTTCTACCAATTCTACTGAAAGATTTAGTTCTAATGATGTGGTATCAGCCTTATGGTTGTCCTGCACATTATTCCCGAGTTGCTAGAAATGGATTGGACTTAAATTTTCAAGGACGATGGTTATGGCGCGGGGGACCAGTACACTGGCCTGCAAATCTCCGGATTTGGCAACACCAGATTTTTTCCTATGGTGCTATATCAAAAAAAAATTATCAGGACGTACCCACAACCACTGAAACATGCAAGAATGCAAACGTAGTATATATTCCAGTCCATTTCAGTAGATACCCATATGCGTACACAAAATTCCTTAAAAACTGAATTGAAAAATGTATTTAAATGGAAGGACATCGTTTTGAACATTTATTACATTAATTAGAATAAGTAAAATAAAGTATTGTGTGTTGCTATTTTATCAATACCAATCGCAATTTAAACTAGAGATAGTACATTTTAGAGAAAGATGATTTAGATAATTTAACTTTCTTTTTACTCGTAGAAATAGAAAAAATACAAAAATATATGTTTCCATTAAAAAACCAAAGATTCAACGATCTTCGAATGACCTTGA
The DNA here is from genome assembly GCA_963969525.1 of Ontholestes murinus. Taxonomy (NCBI): domain Eukaryota; kingdom Metazoa; phylum Arthropoda; class Insecta; order Coleoptera; family Staphylinidae; genus Ontholestes; species Ontholestes murinus. The sequence continues at coordinate 33,904,450 of OZ018399.1, read as the reverse complement.
AAGAACTAAGTTGCAAAACCATTTGTAGTGACATTACATTTGCCCCCTCATATCAAAAAACATTTTTTCATATTTCGCTCTGTTTCATAATAAAAATTCGACTTTTCAATTTTCGGTAAACATCATCAACTGTTATTTAAAATAGAGAGTTTTTCTCTGATTACGGTGACGTGTCATGTGTTGGGGTTTGATCTAGCAGTTTGATCGAAATCTCAAAAATCTTGCTTTTGCAAAGAGTGCCTTGGAAATGAGAGCTACACTTTTGTTTAATAAAGCAATTTTTGACAGTTGGACCGAATTTCGCTTATCCTGACCTATAGTTCTAAAACTGGTATACATTTATAACAAAATGCCCTTTTCAAGTGAAGAAAAACGCGATATGCTAGAACTTTGTTACGCATCGCATCGAAATGTGCAAGTTACCTGTTGAAAATTATTTTCTGATTCTTTATAGAAGTTGAGTTTGGTACATTTTCAAAGCCTAGAATACGTGTTCATAGGCCCAACGGAAATAAAATGGAAATATAACAAGCGGTGAGTAAAATGTTAAAACCTTCTGAAAAATAATAAACGGTTATAAATTTAATTCTCTATTAGATATAGCAGAAGAAATGAATCTCATCAAATAGTGTAAAAGTATCGCCCGTTTAAAATTCATATCACGCAAGTTTTGCATCCAGGAGACACTTAACGAAGAGCAACGTTTTGTAGAAACATCATGACGCTGTTATTGTAAAATCCCCATTTTCTTTCCAACATGATATTCACGGATGAGTGCAAGTTTACCAACACAGGCATGTTCAATCATCACAATGAACATGTATGGTCCGTTGAAAATCCACACAAACACCAAAGACGACGACCGCAAGCACGTTTTGATCTAAATGTATGGGTTGGTTTATTTAGAGGTAAGATCATTGGGCCGTATATTTACGAAGACAATTTGATTACAGATAGGTATGTGCACTTTTTAATGGCTTACCTGGCCAATGACAATATTTGCCTCAATCACATAAATAGCCATTGGTTCCAGCAAGATGGAGCTCCACCACATAACGCTAGAATAGTCTCAAATATTTCCCGACAGAGTTATTTAAAATAGTGGGGACGTACGTTGACCTGCACGTTCGCCAGATCTTCCCCATTAGGTTCTTATTTATGGGGATCTAAGAAAAACATAATTTCATAATTTATAACTCTGTACCCACCAATATCAATGACTTGCGAAAAAAGATCATTACAACTTTTAAGGACCAAAATAAGAAGAAATTTAAGAAGGCGCATTTAGCAATGCTTGGAAATGGAGGGTGAGCCATTAGAACACCTCTTATATTTTTATTTAAATTTATTAATTTCTCATGCTCTAATTTCATTCTATGTAATGAGTTTGAATAATGTTTTTCTACGTTTCATATCTTATAATAAAATAGGAATAAAAAACAAGTTTGCTTTAGTTTTGAATCAGGGTTTTTGGCATATGCATTAAACTGCTGGACCAAACCCGAGCACACGTTGTAGAGGGTACAAAGTGGCAATGATAAACTGACAATTGTTTTGAAGTATCTCTTTAAATGGTCCCGTAAAAAAATAAAAACACTTTTTCGATTTTTTTTTTGATATTATTTTTCAAAATAGCATTATGTTATACTCCAGATTAGGCAACTTTGTCTTAATTTAACCAACCTTGTATCTCTTCAAATAACTGAGGTCCTCATATTTGAGCTCCAAAAACAGGCACCTTGTATATATGCATACAGGGCAAGTCTCTAACTTGGAATAAATGAAGTAAATCATAGAAAGTTTATACTTTGAAAATATGCACGGATAGGTCGATTAGTATTATAAATTGCGCTCTTTTTGATGTAACTAAATTTTATTCAGCGTGTCAAAATATGAGATATGACGTCATAGACTATTCTTTTAATGGCAACTCTAATTTTTTATCACTATTCTTAAAGAGTATATCAAGTTACACATGTGTGCCAAATTGCAAATTTTATTTCCTGTCATTTACAAGATATTTAACAAACATTATCATTAATTTGAAAAATTAATTTAACTTAATAGTCTTTCTTCAATAAATGCTCAAAATGTTGCCCATCTTCTAACTGACAATACCCTAAACGAAACTAAAACTCGTTTAGAACATTTTTTATTACTTCGAGGGAAACTAGCCTACACTTCTGTCTTATTCGTTCTTTCAACTCCTCAATATTTGCCGGTTTGGTCTTAAAAACTTTGTTTTCAAGTACATAAGAAAAAGTCTATAGGTGTTAAATTCGGACACCTGGGTGGCCATTTAACTGGTCTCCTTCTGCTAATCCATCTTCGTGCAAATTATCCAGGTACTCATGGACATGCCTTGCAAAGTGGGGAGGCACCGTCCTGTTAATACCAGATGTTTCTACTCGAAACGTCAGCTTTTTCAGGGCAAGGGAACAAAATAGCCAAACTCGGAATTAGCTCTTCCTCCAAGAATTTATTCCGCTACATTGAGAATGTTTGGTAAGAAAATTGGTCCTATAACTCAATCAACAACAATCCCTGCCCAAACATTAACTTTTTCTGGATATTGAGTGTGGCCTTCCCTCGTCATGCGTGGGTTCTTGTCTGTCCAATAACGGCAATTTTGACGATTTACCTTACCATTTAACACAAACGTTGATTCATCAGAAAACAAGATGTGTTCTATGTTTAGAACATTACTATCTAGTAGATCCATAATTTTTTCGCAAAACTGGAGTTTTTTATCCGGATCATCTTCGGTGAGTTCCTGGAGAATTGTCATTTTATAAGGATGAAATTTTTGCGCTCTAAGGATTCTTGACACTGAAGACTAATTTTGAGTTCCCTAGCCATTTGCCTAGAGGAGAAATGATGATTTTCCTTAACAGAGAGAAGTACATCAATTTTGACATCTTCACTGAGCGCATTCTGATGATGATTATTTGCTTTTCTTAAATGCCTATTTTCCTAAAACTGTCTTTCAATCTTGCTTACGGTACTTTGCGATATGGCTGGTAAATCAGAATACTTCTCTCTAAATAATTAAATAACTTAATTTTGTGTTCTTGTTCTATCTCAATCATCATTAAAATTTCGATTTTGTGGGTTTCAAGTAAGGCATGTTGGTATATTTTTTCGACAAACGATGAACAACAATCACAGATACAATAGTGGAACGACTACTACTCTCCTCGCTCAAATATGCGTCAAATGCGATGCTACACTTCTTACTTGTTTTTATAACTAAACGTCAAAATGATAAATTTTAGTTCGACAAAAAACGATAAACCAACACTTTTTGGCATTCCACGTTTAAATTGCATAAAAGTTAAATTAAGTTGACTTAGATTTTTTGAATATGTATTTGCGAGTTATGTGAAGTTTATTATTTAATTAAATAAACACAGTTATATTTCTAACTTCACTATTTTATTTAATCACTGAATGTACATTTCGAACACTATGTGTCCATTATCAATAGTTAACTGTTTATCAATAGTTAACTGTTGTTTACAAAATTATTTAGTATTTCGCATAGCAATGAAGGAATGCCTCCAAAATGTGACAAAAACGAAGAAGCAGAACAAAAATTACAATAGTGAAATAGTAACCGCAAAGAAATTGAAAAGCAAAGACGTATTTATTCTTAAATCTGATAAAGGTAATGCCACAGTTATTGTTAACAAAGTAGACTATTTTCGAAATGTTAGAGAAATGTTAGAAACCGGTCCCTATATAAGACAAACTAAAAATCCATTAGCCACCTTCATCAGTAAAATGAATAACACTTTAAAAGAGTCAACAAATTTAATAGACAAAAAAACAGCCAATTCACTCAAGTTAAAGAATCCCAAGCTATTGCCTCCCAAAAATACACAAAACCGGGAACAAATATAGGCTCATAGTTTCGAATATAAACTCACCCACCTACAAATTAGCAAAATGGTTAGTTGAAGAATTTAAAAATCTTAAAATCCACAATAGCTTTTCAGTTAAAAACTCTTTGGACTTTCAAAAATGTTGGAAGATGTTGAATTAGCACCGGATGAACAACTACTGTCATTCGATGTTGAGTCACTGTTTCCCAGCATACCAATAGATGACACATTAAATATTCTTGAACACATTTTAATAGAAAACAACATCCCCATAGATAAAGTCAATACATACATTAAATTAACAAAAACGGTAATGGACTTAAACACTTTTGAATTTGATGGTAATTTCTATAAACAGACCTTTGGTACTGCCATGGCTAACCCTCTTTCACCCTTTCTTTCCGAATTTTTTCTAAATCATCTCGAAAATAGAGCTAAAAAAGAATTGCCCAATTTTCCAAAAACTTGGATCAGGTACGTGGATGACATTTTTACCATAATTAAAAACGACTTCAATATTTCTCAATTTTTATCTCAACTGAACAGTTTTTATCCCAGCATTAAATTTACGTATGAGGTTGAATCCAACAAACAACTTGCCTTTTTAGATTTACTTGTTATTAGAAAAGACAGAAAATTGGTATTCAACATTCACAGAAAACCAACTCATACATACAACTATATTCACTCAAGCTCATTTTCTCCACCTAAAAATAAACTCTCTGCCTTTAACAGTATGATATACAGAGCCATCAACCTCCCTATTACCAAACAATACCCAGAACTTGAATTCAACCTCATACGTAAATTAGCTGACTCATTAAAATACAACCAAAAAACAATACAAAAACTTATCAACAAACACATGAAAAAACATTACATGCAGTCAATTACAACATTAGAACCGATATCAAATTCAATAAATCAACACACATATGTTAAAATGATCCACTCACCTGCCGCCAACCATCACATAAATACAATTCTTAAAAAATTCAGCTTCATTCCGGCATATTATTCTAATACAAAACTTAATAAATTCCTAGGTAATACGTTTAGCTTAACACTGGCATTTACTCTTTAAATTGTTCAAATTGCAAAAAAATGTACATCGGACAAACCCAAAGAAATGTTAATGTTAGGATTAAAGAACATTGTTATCATATTAGAAATATGAATCCTGATAAATCAGCGTTTGCACATCATATTTTACAAACAGGGCATAATTATAATATTAAAAATGTAAAATTATTAAAACAGTCTAATTCTTTAAACTTAAACGCATTAGAAGCAATAGAAATGAAAAAACATGTATAAACTTCTTAATTTCGATCTGAGCCATCTAAATAATCCACTGTTAGATTTAATTTCGATTTCAGGTAAAACTAATTCTAGAAATTGTAATTAACGCTTCTTTTGTAGTTTCCAGTATTATCTCCAGCCGCATTTAAGCACTCAGGTACTAATCACGTTTATTGCTTTTCGGTTTTTCCGCTAATCCGCACTGTATATATATATTTGTTACCAAAAATTTTGTAAACAACAGTTAACTATTGATAATGGACACATAGTGTTCGAAATGTACATTTAGTGATTAAATAAAATAGTGAAGTAAGAAATATAATTGTGTTTATTTAATTAGATTTTTTGATTCTTCAAATTAGATTTTTGTTAAATATCTTGTAAATGACAGAAAATAAAAATTTGAAATTTGGCACACGTGTGTAACTTGATATACTCTTTAAGAATAGTGATAAAAAATTAGGGTTGCCGTTAAAAAATTAGTCGATGACGTCATATCTCATATTTTGGAAACACCGTATAAAATTTTATTACATCAAAAAGAGCGCAATTTAAAATATTAATCGACCTATCCGAGCATATTTAAAAAAAATAAACTTTTTATGATTTACTGAATTTAATCCAAGTTAGAGACTCGCCCTGTATAGAGAGAATGAGTTATTGTCAAAGGCCACATAGATATATAAATATTCTGAGTGCTATTTCCTTGTATTGGATTGCTCGTTCTGCCTCTTTGAGGAAATGGTATAAAGCATCGACCAGCCTGAAATACGAATTGCTTGGCATTTAAGGGTACTCTGATAAATGAGTCACTCCATACGTGCTCTTAGATTACTCTCTCCATAGTCTTTAGGAGAAATGAGCTCCCGCAATCCTGAAGTCATACTCTCCAAGCCGTGCTGCAGTAGCGCGGGAAAGATACCGTCAATTTCTGTGGGCAATGAGCAATGAGTCTCTAAATGGGTAATAGCCGCAATTGTGTCTTTAACCGCTACCTTTGATCCCAGGAAGTGAGTACCTAGATGTACCTCTACTTTCCTGTTGGTCTTTGGTGTGACTGCCGTCAGTTCTTTTTAAAATGCCCACCGCATTAGTATGATCATTTGATTGGACCGTCCTATTGGCCTGGGCCAGGTTGACGCAGTAGGCCTTTAAAGCTTCTCGTTTAGATTTGCTTATCAAATTCAGCCAATGCCCGTTTGTAGGCCGACCAGTTATCTATTTTCTTGGCTCTGCTGAAGGTCAACCGAGAAACCTTCCTCGAGAAGTTTACCTTCTTTACCGAACAGCTCTTCTCATAGACTGCTACGATGGTATCAGTTAGGTGTAGTGGCCTGTTTTAATTCCTCTGTGTTCGCAATGTTATATTGGAGGCCCTGAAGTTCGCACAGTAGGCCGTCGTTATATAAAGCCCAGCCTGCTCTTCGTGACACTCTGTACTCTGTTATTTAAGTACTCACAACTTCCATATCCAACGCAATCGTTTGATGGTCCGACATATAAGGCTATGCGAGTACTCTTATTACATTTCGATATCAGAGGTGCTTATACCCTTTCTATTATAACACCCGCTCAAATACCACCCATCACTTGCACTCCCCAATAGTTTCAATATGCTACTCAGTCAATGCCGCAACGGATGAGATTGACATATTTGAACGCTTGTAAAGTATATAAAGCAAACCCAATACACTCACTAAGCTTTCTCATACAAAAACTTTGGACAATCTAATATAATATTTTTTAATTTTAATTTTGTAATTTTTGTTATTATTTTAAGTTATCCTGTAATTAGTTTAATGTAAACTGTTGGATAATAAATGAATATTATTATTAAAATACCTTAATATTAGGGTTTACAGTATTGTAAGTAATTAGTTCATACATTTATTAAATATTTTTAATCAAAATTTGTATGTCCAAAATAAGTAAAGCATATATTATATACTTGTTTCTCATTAATTACTTGGTGAAACATTATGTTAATATATAAGTAAAGCATTATGAATTAGTGATATTTCAAAAATTTCTCTTAAATTCAAATGTTTGTTTAGATTAATTTTGTTGTGGTTTTATAAGGAATTTATTGCGTAAATGTTGCAGGAACCGCAGCACACTACGTACATCTAAACAAGTTCAATGCTAAAGAAATGGGAGAATTGCCGCGGATAACTTTTCTGTTACAATGGAATGCTAACGTTCCACATTAACCAGTTTCTCCAAAACAAGAATGGTCTACGGTAATAATTACATATTATTTAAAATTAGCGAATAATAGCACGTGTATTCTCGTGCTAAACGGCGAAGTTTAGCGAAGCAATGAATAGTGACCTGGATAGAAACTGGGTCACAGTCACAGCTGGAGTTATAGTGGGCTAGTCTGCCTGTATCTTGCATTTCTCCGGATCACGCTCAATGCCACTATTCGAGAAATCTTCGGTCTTCATCTAAGATACGTATATAATATATACATATTCATTTAAAAAAATTTAATTGCATAAATGAGACACGAGACGACCAAAGCACACATAATGTGTATTAATACAAATTTACCTAACCTAATAGACCCATTATATTTATATGTTACTAAATACTACAAATTAGTAGTACTATAATTTTAATGATTAAATTTTTTAATTAAATTCGTAATATTGTTTATTATTAGTACCGGCCTCAGTGATGCTAAAAATACGTTTTTATTTTTAAAGCATGCACCCAACTTGAATATCAGTTAATTGGAAAATTTTTGTATGCTTTAATCTCCGTTTCGAAATTATTTATAAGCATTGTTTTCATTAATTTTAACTTGTGCTCCAGATAATACAGTATTAAAAATTATGAGCGTGACGCAAATGTACGCAACATTTAAATTGAATACATTTTTTGTAATAAAATACAATCCAATGTTTATAAATAATTTGCCACCTTCAGATAAAAGAAAATTTATTGTGATTAAAATTTAATGAATTAAATAATAAAAATCAAGTTTATAAGACGCGTGTTACGATCTTTAAGATTTCAAACTTTGATTTGTATAAAATTTGAAACGTTGCTGAGATAAGATCTTAAAGAGCGTAACATGCGGCTGTAGATGTTTTATAAACTTGATTCTTAATTTATTTAATAATATTTAAATAAATACAAAATTCCATTTCAGTATGATTGAGTGAATATTAGTACGTAATTTTTAGAAGTATAAAAAGTCTAGGCGGCTACTTTTTAACTTTGATAAATCTAAGTTATAATTACCACTCCAATTAAATAATAATTTGATTGTAAATAAAGCGAAGTGCACCGTCGCTCAACGATTTATTCAATTGTTGAGCGCCGGAGAAATATTACCTGATATTATGCATGATGCAAACAGCTTTCTAATAAATTTATCTTTGTATGCTTTGTTTTCTTCCATCGCCCGTTTTCTCTTTTATCTTTTCATGCAACAAGGAGAGAGGTTTGGCCTAGAAATGGCATCACGTTATCGTAACAAATATAATAACCCACATAAAAATTAATATATATTACAACCGCTTGTTTTCTTTATAAAATTGATATTAGTAATAAACAATTAAACATATAATACTTATATATTAATTAAATACGTAGAATAATAAATTTAATCAATCAATCAGAATTAAAATTTTTAAGTAATTTCTGACGTCAAAAACTTGAATAAAATCTAATAGGACGAGTTAAAAATTAGATAGTTTACAATGATTTATAACACATTTTTTTATGTAATATAAATGTTAACATATTTACAGTATATTACACATTTAAAATATATTTCACGACCTTATTATGCCATTATTAAGTGTTGTCTATAAAAAATACAGGATTTTAACAATGTATAGATGAACGTGAAGGCTTTGATTGAATCTGTTTCACTGATATGCTAAATCATAATTGTTGGGGCTTAATTACCTGCGGCTTTTAGGAACTAAGAGCATAAGGGTGTGATATTTTCAAAAGAGATAAGTGTAATTGTAAAATCTTAAATAATTGTAAATAAAGACTTGAGGCTTCCCTGTAAAAGTGTAATAATTCTAATATATCCACAGTTAAAATAAATGATAACATTAAAGCATGTGTATCTAAGACGATACGCTCTGCAGTGTTTCTTAAATCTCTTCTCAAAATTCCTACTTGTCTGTCCAACGAATTCAAATTCCCCAATAATAGAAAAAAAACAGCTGCGAAATGGACAGGTTCTTTTATATCCGAAAACAATTCTAATAAAACCTAATCCAAAATAATTAGATCAATTACATGTGAAGGCAAAATATTATTCTACAAGATAGAACAAGTTAGGAACTTTATCAAATGATAAATAAAACTTACTTTTTTAATATCACACACGATGTGTGATATTAACAAAGTAAGTTTTATTTATAATTTGATAAAATTCCTGATTCAAGATTATTACAAAGTTATGGCTTCAAGCACCCAACATATAGAACAAGTTAATTGGGACTTTCTAAATGATGATTGTAGTTTTAGTAAAAAAGCTACAACCATAAATAATATACATGCAGCATTAAAAAAATATTGTGGTTAAGGAAAAGCTTATAGTCACAGTGTGGGTATTTTGCCCACTGAGCATGTTATATGTTCCTACCCGGAAATCGCCTTCTTAGCATTACTTCAAAGACAAACTGGGCATGGTGGAGGAGTTGGAATATATATTAGAAATAAAATTACATTTAAGTAATATCTGTGCCTGTAAATTTAGAACACCTTTGGTTGAAATGTAAATTTAACAATACATTATTTTTGCATTAATATACCGACCTTCTAATAGTAACATTGACGTCTTCCTTGACTCATTGGAAAATATTGGATTGATGCGGCTGTTATTTGTCGAAACTCCATAATAACACTTAAAGAAATATGATGATGAAGTCACTGTGTGGTGAAACATTGTTGTAGTACAAAATTAAAAACATTCAGAAACCCTATACTGTGTCAGTATTTTTTTAAGTGTCATTGGAAAATACTATAAGTTATTTTTTACTTTTTAAACGTGTATGGTTTTACTCAGATAATAAATGAACCAACACGTATTACAACGTATTCAGAGTCATTAATAGTCTTAATTATAATGTCCAATCATAGTCAATGTATTGAATCAAAAGTTATTAAGATCCACTATATTGTAGAATATGACTTTTTATATTTCAACTTAATTTTGAAACGAAAGATCAATTACGTTTTGTGAAATTATTTTAATTCAGATTTACTACAGCTAAATTTTGATAATCTAATTTATATTAACTCCATCGATGAAAAAATTATGTTCTTAAATGCATGCCTGCTTACCTTATTTGATCTTCATGCACCAGAAATTACTGCAAAAATAATCAAGAAGCCATCTCCCCTGGCTAACTAATACCCTCCGAGATATGATGGTATCTCGTGACTATGCATATAAGCAATATAAATAAAATAAAAAACCTTCAGATTTTATTCTATATAAACAGTGGAGAAATATGGTCACTCAGCTATATCACGAAAAGAGGCTTATTTAGATTTTATTACAAAAAATAATAATAATATATGGAAATGCTTAAAATATTATATTTTTTTGCGAAACTATAATAAGCACATCTAATGATGATACCATATAATTTTACCTGGAAAATCTGCATGAAAATGTAGATGATCAATTTAATTTTAAATTAGTAATTATTGATGAAGTGACAAATATTCTATCAAGTATACAAACAAATGCTTCGGTCTAAGATGATATCAACATTTCTATGATTAAACTGTGTTGTTCTTATATCCTAAAAAACATGCTGAAATCAATTCCAATATAGACGCTGATTCATTCAATTCGCACTTCGTTAATTTTTGGAATAAACTATTCCAAGACCTTTACACTACAGAGAATGATCCTATACATTTCAAGCATAATATTAATATACAATCAAATGCTTATTTTCAATTCATTGAGTCCTATCAGAGAACGGGATATAGTCAATAACTTGAAAAGCAGTAAATGCCAAGATATTTACGAAATAAGTACCTGCATCCTTAAAGACACAATTGATGTTATTATATCTCCTCTTACTACGCTGATAAACTTATGCATCGTCTCTGGAATTTTCCCAGATTGTCTCAAACGAGCGCGAATAAGGCCAGTATACAAAAAAGGAGATCCAGAAGATGTTAAAAACTATAGGCCAATATCGCTTCTACCAGTTATATCAAAGGTGCTTGATAGGTTATTATAAGAGCAAATGGTTGATTTCTTATACAAGACCAATACACTTTCTAATAACCAGTATGGTTTTCGCCAGGGACAGTCAACGGTGACTGCAATTATTGCCTTTACCGAAGAGATCTACAAAAGTTTCGAAGCTGGCACTACCTCTGTGGCTTCTTTAATGGATCTTACTAGTGCATTTGATTGTGTCTGCCATTGGCTTCTCTTGCGAAAGCTATATTAATATAATTTTACACCTATTGCCTGTCGCATAATTAATTCATTCCTCTATAACAGGCATCAAATTGTGCGTGTTGGTAACTCTACATCAGAGAAATTATCAATAAAGCACGGTGTTCCGCAAGGATTAATACAGGGCCCTTTATTATTCCTACTATATATCAATGACTTGGCTTCACAACAGTTTAACTGTATCTTCACTTTGTTTGCTGATGACACTACCTTATTGAACTCCTCAACGGATCAAATAACTTCCATCCAGTGTAGTGTGAATTCGACTCTCCAGGCTACTGCGTGGTTTACAGTGAACAAACTATCTGTTAACCCAAGTAAGTCACAGAGGGTAATATTTTCTTTGAAACCGCAGACCCAATTCAGTACTGCTAAATTTCTAGGATTATATATAGATAGTAAATTAACCTGGCATAAACACGAAAACGAACTCTCCCGCTATCTTTGTAAGAACATATTTCTACTTAGGCAACTAAGTCATTGCTTACCAGCCGCAGCCTTAAAATCTGCATATTATGCGACAGTGCATAGCAGAATTGCCTACGGCATTCTAATTTGGGGTCACTCTAGTATTGTTACGAGACTCTTTGGCCTTCAGAGGCGAGCTGTAAGAGTAATGAGCTCTGTAAAGCGATTGCCGTTTTCCTTTAAAGATCTTTGTATCCTAATTTTGCCTTGCATTTACATATTAACATGTCTAGTATATGCCCATACTAACATTGATAAATACAAGAAGCATCGCGATATTCAGGAACATGACACGCGATCTGGAAAACTAATTATACCTGTATTCTGTCGTTAATCTAGATCACGGAATGGAGTAAACTACTATGCACCCCTTCTATATAATTCCTTACCTGAAAGAGTAAAAACATTACCTTTAAACAATTTTAAACAAAGAATTAAAACATATTTAATTAATAGGGCGTTTTACTCAATCCACGAATTTACTTCTAGCGATTTATCGCATATTTAATTAGGTAATAATTATAGTCTTAATCTTCATTGCATTAATTGTACCACTAGATATTTTATCTTTGGTTTTTATTTGTAAAAATACTTATATTTTAATATGTATTTATTTGTATCTATTGTACTGCTTTGTTTTGTATTTATATTTATATGTTTTGACTTATGTAAACATTTTTTGTGCTGACATTAAACTTCTTCATTGACTATGGATGCTTCTACTTCGTTATACATTTTAATCACAAATTAAGCACAATAATTACTTTGTTTTGTATAACAGTTATTTATTTATTTGGTGTTTATACGTGAATGTATTGAAACCATTGGTCACCAAATAAATAAATAACTGTTATACAAAACAAAGTAATTATTGTGTTTAATTTGTGATTAAACTTCTTACTTACTTACTTACTTACTTACTATTACATACCTCACACATATAATAAATTGTTGTTTAGAACGGGCAGAGTTTCCTAACATATGGAAATCGGCAACAATAATTCCTGTACCAAAAGTTGATTATCCTAAATGCTTCAAAGACCTACGACGAAGAATAACTTGGGTGTTTTCCTCTCGAGACTTTCGATAGCTCAGCAAAATCCTCATTACATAGGCGTCAAATATTATAATCATATGCTGAAAATTAATACCCAGCTACAAAGAAATACGAATCTTCATACATTTAAAACTATTATAAAGAAATTTCTAATTAATAAATGTTACAATTTATTATCGGAGTTCTTTAATGATAGAAATTTGAATGCGTGAAGAAATGGAACGACATTGTTAACACTCTCACATATTTGTGTCTATGATTTTAAATTGTTTATTTTATATTTATATATGTTTGTAATGAAAAGTCTCGTAATATACATGATGTAATATTGAAAGACAAATAAATTATACTATACTACTACTATACTAATTAGTAATTTGTCGACGCTGTCAAAATTATTGAAACTGAAGGAACAAGTTGAAGTATACAAACATTCTTATCAATTTCTGCCTTCTACACAGTCAGAATTGAGACCTAATTTCTACTTCTGATAAAAGCTGCATAACTTCTCTGATATTACTAGACCAGTGGGTGGGATTAGGTGAATTGTTCCACTAAAATTAGATATTCAGAAAAAAATAGTATCAAATATTATGTATCAAATTTGCATTTTGTAATATTAGAAACTACGTATTAATTATATTACAAACTAAGTTGTACTACAACACTCCAAAATTAAATATAAATAGATCTACATCGACTAACTTAATGAACATTACGCAAGAAATTGCTGATGCAATGGATGATAATAAGCAGGTTGATGTAATTTATGGAGACATGTCTAAAGCCTTTGACACACTTGATCACGATTACCTTATATCTAAGTTAATAAATGTTATTCAGGTATTGAAATTATATTTATATAATCGTGGTCAGCAAGCGGAAATTCAAGGTATTCGGTCTAAACTTTATGTGGCTTCCAGTGGTATACCTTAAGGATCGAACTTGGGCCCTCTTCTATTTCTTGATTATCTCACCATTATAATAATCATTCAAGTAATTTGGACATATTTACTTCTTCTTTCTTTAAATTTAAAAGTGATCTTTTGACGCATTTGAAGACATCATCTTAATGTAAATTTATGTTATACAAGATATATATTTTTTGTTTGATTTAGGATTATCATGTTTAGTTGTAAGACTTAAACATCATTTGTACTTTTTTGTATGTTTAGAAAACCCTTAATTGGACAAATGTTGTGTTTTTGTAAATAAATAAATAAACCAATAATAATATTTAAAAAAAGATTGATAACACTACATATTGTTAATATTATTTGATTAAAAAATTGCTTCTCAGTACACTGGAGAATGTGAATACAGCAGCGTTATATTACTTTCTCATTTCAATCTCTTCAAAATAATTTCCATTACCGTAATGTCCGGCGTATAAGTTTCACCTTTGAGACCGAAGAAATGTGCTTAGAATACATCTGCGGTTTATTGTTCAGTTTTTAGTGCATTATATTTGAATTACAATAATAGTTGTGTTTTCTTGCAATAAGATTAGTATAATTATTATTTATTTAATTTTTATAACTGGTAGGAAATGGACAAGCTTTTAAAAAGAAACATAGCGATTCTTGTACTGATAATTCCAGTGCTAGCGCAACTAACATTCAAAATGTAGATGAGAGAAGGAGAACTAACGAAAATAAAATAAAGAAACTCAATAGACAATATTCAGATGAATATTTAGAATTCGGATTTACATTCTCCGTTGATGGAAATGATTGTCATATTCCAGTATGTGTAGTTTGTGGAGAAAAACTTTCTAGCAGTGCGATGGTGCAGGGAAAATTAAAACAACGTTTTATAATAAAACATGCTACTCTTCAATCCAAAAACAGGAATTATTTTTAAATATTGCTAAAAAAATAATGTCGTCATTTTAGATAAATTAAAATGGGACAAATGTGTAGGAATTTGTATCGAGGGTGTCACTTCAAATAGATGAAGGCTAACTCAATCACAGCGACGCCAAGTGATGCCATGGTGAAAAAATACAATTTAGAAAGAAAATGCAAGGTACTGATCCCGCAAAGAGAACACTCTGCCGAAGGCTAACCCACCAAAGCAGAATCAAACTGATTCACGGACGGGTCAAAGGCCGACAAAGGGCTAGGAGCAGGTA
Organism: Ontholestes murinus; assembly: GCA_963969525.1. Taxonomy (NCBI): domain Eukaryota; kingdom Metazoa; phylum Arthropoda; class Insecta; order Coleoptera; family Staphylinidae; genus Ontholestes; species Ontholestes murinus. The sequence goes on along the minus strand of OZ018399.1, from coordinate 33,889,148 downwards.
TATACGGTACAAAACCCGAGTCAAAGATTTCTGTCAGTCTCACCAAGGACACCACTCTTCACCACTGCACAAGAGAAATGTATAGACAAGACACCAAAAGTAGGTCAATTGCTATATTCTCCGACAGCCAGGCACTTCTAAGAGCACTAAGCTCCACACAGGTCGAATTTAAGTTAATGTGTGACTGTATATGTACTCTTAATGAACTTGGCAGTCACAAAAAAGTAATCACATGGGTCCCAGGACACAGAGTACATCCGGGGAATGACAAACAAGGCTCATCAAAAGCAGTAATTGGCCCGAAACAATCCTGCGAAATCTCCAAAACCGCAGTCAAACGATCCATAAAAAATGGGTGGAGACACAGGCCCAAACCTGGTGGACGAACTCACCAGTACAGATACAGGCGAAACAGTTCCTTAAGAAACAATCGCCAAAATCCACGACCGAACTTCTGTACCAAGACAGGAAAATGGTCAAAACAATAGTAGGTCTGATGACAGGACACTGCAAGCTCAACAAACATATGAGCAAAATAGGCCTGGTGGAACAATCACCATGCAGATTCTGCCTAGAGGAAGAAGAGGACTCGTTCCACATCCTTTGCCATTGCGAGGGCCTAGCAAGGATTAGATATCAAAAGCTGGGCAACACCCACACAACCCCAAGCTCAAGACGAGTTTTTACTCTTGCATACTGAGATACGTTGGTTATCACGGGGCAAAGTGTTTAACCAAATTTTGGATCTGAAAAATGAATTATCCATATTTTTTTGTAAACGAAAGTAACAATACTTTTAAAACTTATTTAACAGACAATATTTGGTGCATGAAAAAGGCATGTTTAGCAGATAAATCTAATTATTTAAGTACTATTATTGTTAGTATACAAGGTAAAAATGAAAATAATTTAACATCCTCTGATAAACTCTCAGCATTTTAAAAGAAAGTTTCGTTTTGGAGTACATGTATAATTCAAAAAAGAAAAATAGACTTCAGTTCAAATTCAAAATCACAATGTCGATGAAAAATAATTCTTATTATTACTCAATATTTAAAATTATTAGAAGAAAAAATTGCGAAATATTTCCCTGATTTAAATATTGAAAATTATGACTGGGTACGAAATCCATTTTCTGCAGCCGACAAATCAAATTATCATATTTCTTAACAGAAGAGGACGATTTTATTACGTTGCCAGCAGATCGTTCTCTCAAAATGAAATTTTACGAATTAACAATTAAAGAACTTCCAAAAAAGCCATTAAAATTTTATTACAATTTCAACATCATATTTATGAGAGCTTGGTTTTTCAATATTAATCAATATCAAGACAAAGAAACGTGAAAGGCTGTTAAATATAGAAGAAGAAATGCGGGTAGCAATCTCATACATAAGACCTGACATTTCTACTATCAGGCTCAAGTATCCCATTAAAATTATTCAATTCAAATATTACTAATAATATTCTTAATTTACCTATATATTATATAATTTTTTTCATAATTCAATTAAGTTTCATTTTTACAAATGGCAAGGGCTGATGAAGAATTTTCTTATATTACCAAAGTTACTGCGGGTGTTCCTTAGGGTTATATTCTGGGTCCAATATTATTTTGCATTTATACATCATGTCTTAATAGCTGTCTAAAATATTGTAATGCAATTTTTTACACAGGTGATACCCAGCTACTTTATTCATTTAATGTTGATGACATCCTTGTAGCTGAAAATAACATTAACTTTGACCTAATTTAGCTAGTTAAAATATCTCTACGCCACTCATTAACAATAAATGCTAATAAATCATCTGCCATGTTATTTGGTCCTCGTAAAATTATTGACCAAGCTAAAGGTCTACTAAATATCAAAATAAATAATGATACTTTACCATTTGTAGATTAGGTGCGTACTTTAGAACTGGTAGTTGATAATAACCTGAGGTTCAAAACGCACATCAGCAAATGTATAACTCGGGTATACCAGGGCTTAAAAAAATCTACTCAATGAGGCATATATTATCAATACAAACCAAAAGAACCCTCTGGCATTTGTTACTTTTGTGTAAATTTAACTTTGCTGATGTTGTATATAATTCTTATTTAGATTTAGTCACTAAAAATCGAATTCAAAAAATTCAACACTTGTATTCGACTAATTTTTGGAATCCGTAAATTTGACCATATTTCTGGTAAGCTAACCACATTAAACTGGCTTAAGATGTCTGATCGACGTTACTTGCATTATTCTGTTCTCTATAATAACATTATCCATACCCCCCTCCTTACCTTTATAATAGGATAGTATTTCGCACTGCCGTAAATATTCCATCACGCCTTAAAACACTCACATTAATCAGTTTTAAGAAAACTATCCGGAAGAATTTGTTACTAAAATATATTTCCTAGATGTAGAAATTTGCCTTAGTTTCAGTTACAATAATTTAATTTTTAATTTTATCTCTACTATCTATGTAAAAGTTGTAGAGCTATTTTAGATTAAACTAAATAATAGTATTTTTGTTTCCTTACGTCACGCCATGTAGTTTAATTTTCTTTTTAGTTTTAAAGTAGGTTAAGTGGAAGAGCAGTAGTAGTTGGCTACCCAGTTAAGTATTATTTCGTAACAGCATTTATGTTTGTACCCCCTAGTTGTTATTCGGTAGACAGCAAGTATATTCTATCTCGATTCCTCTCTTCGGTTGCTTCTTCATCTTTCGTTTTTAATTTTTTGACTTATTATTTCATTTATGTAGTGGTTGAGGATATCCCATTTCTCTTCTTTCTTCAGCATATGCTGCACTAAATCGTTTGCATTGATTTATCCTAGAATTTTGAACACGTCTGATCTTTCCTTGCTCCATCTTTTGCACCTGTATATAGTAGGATCGGTAGTATCCTCTTCCGATGGAATCGATTTAAGTATTGATTGAAGCACCAGGGTCCTGTGAGACTTTTTAGAGGTAATAGTTTATATGCCCATGTTTTCTATTAGACCAGGGTCTTAGGTCTGGTATAAGTTGTTGTAGCCATTTATTTCTGCTTGATCACATTGTTTTTATTTCTTTCTACCTTTTTATGTTTTTCTGATTTTTCCATTGTCTATTCCCTTTCGTTCCGCAATAGCTTAAAAGGAACGCCCTGTTAACTTTTAATGCTATGCTTCTTTGTACTCTATTCAGTGTTTTCATTTTTTTATCATCAATCCATGTGTCCAAAATAGCCCTGCGTATTATATTATGGACTCAGCTACTGAAGCAATATCTTTCGTTTGGATTCTCCTGCGTTTCCTATTCTGGACAAGATTTTTGAGAGTTATCCAGGCACTTCTTGCGCACGTTATTTTTATCGATCTGTACTCCCAGATATCTAAAGGACTTATTTATTTTATTGTTTGTTTTGTTTATATTTGACTCTTCCTTCTAGTCAGTAGCAATGACTATAAAATAAGAATAAGAACTTATTGTCTTTCTTATTGTTAACAATATAAGACAAGTTAATAACACAATAATTACACAATAAAACTAATAATAATTTTACAAACGATGATATATAGTAGTAAAAAATCTTATAGTTAACGAACAGCACATATAGATAAATATTCAACTTAATGCTTTTATAATATGATTGGTGCGCTTCGATTTCTAGTTTATATTCATGTACCTATTATCTGATCTTTTATAGTGTTGTATGTACGGTCTTTGTCAGGGAGATTTAATTTTTCTCAACAACTACTACAGCTAGGTCATCTGCATATGCAATTAGTGTTACATTTTTTATAACTTTAATCTTAGCACTCCATACATCATATTCCACAGATGTAGTCTAAGGACACACCCGCTGTCACATTTATCTCCCGCCCTTCATACATTATATATCTATCCTACAGATAACTCTCGATTAATTCTATCAGGGTCTTCTTTCGAGCTCGTCTACAATAATTTGCCACGATGTACTCTTAAATGCGTTCTTGTCGTCTACAGTTCCCCATTTCCTATATTGCTATGTCTAACACAGCTTTTAGTGGTTGGATGGTGTTTTTCTTTTCTCTAAAACCATGTTGGTTTGTCTTCTGTTCTAACTTTTGTTAGTCTTTGGACTATAAATTGTTTCAGCAATTCGCCCATCTTATTGAGTAAACATATCCGGCGATCCAATACCATTAAGAACTCTAGTAATGTTAGCCTTGATCTCTGCTTCTTTAACAACTCGGTTAAAGTTGAAGAAGCTACACCTTTACTATTGCCAGACAAACATCGCCCGGTCCTCTTAGTTAAGTTATCTGTCTCTTTTAATGAACAGTGTGGGGAAAACCATTCTGGGTTTAATTTTAGAAATGCTCCCTACGAATTGGCAGATTCTCGACCACCTAACAGTTAATGGGTGTGTTGACTACTTTTATACTGTCTTATATTCTGGCATCCATATATATCTTAAGCGTAACAGAATGAGACGGTCTAGCTAACCTGTATGATTCACTCCTATAATTCCCATAAAGCCAGTAATGCTGACTAAATCTAATTGTCTTGGTGCATCATGTATATATTTATGCGTCCGAAAATAACATTTTATCAATCAAACCCTAAATCATTTTGGAAGTTGGCCAACTTACTCAAATCTAACTCTAATGAGTTTCCTACGATCATGTCTCTCGATGAATCTAATGGCTCCTCACCCTTTGAAATTTCGAACCTCTTTGCTAAACACTTTAGAAAGGTTTATACACTAGAAGCAACTACAGTCTCCACTAATACATATTCTCACATTAAAAAAGAAGTTCACCTCACGAATGTTCCTATAATATTAAAGGATATTCAAAGGTGCTTGCAAGACATGAACATTCCTAATGGATCTAGTCCTGATGGCATCCCTCCCGTGCTTCTCAAGATTTCCTGTGCACACCTATTTTCAAGATTTTAACCAAATCCCTTAAAATTTGGTATGTACCCGAATGCATGGAAGTTAAATTATGTACACCTGATTTTTGAAGTAAGTCTAATTATAAGGAGATTACAATCATGTATTCCAAAAATGCTGGACGAATTAGTGAGCGAGTTCGTCAATTACTCCTGTAAAAATATAATCTGTGATGAGCAACATGGCTTTTATCCTTCCCGGGCAACTACAACGAACCTCTTCGTACTTACCAACTTCATCCTTAATTCGTTCAAAGCAGGCTTCCCGTTACAGGTTACACTAACTTCGTAAAAGCCTTTGACAGTGCGAGTCTAAACATCTAATACACAAATAAAATAAAATTGTGTCCGATGGAATTCTCCTGGAGTCGATTGAATCAGACCTGACGAATAGGTTCCAGCAGGTTTTATGTGATGGGATGACATTCCTTCCATTTGTGACCTCACTTTTTAGTCTGGTCATTAATTATATATAGGGAGTAGTATAAAGTCTAAATATGTACTATTTGCAGATGATCTCAAGATTTACTATAGTCATCTCCTCCTACGATGTATCATCACAGCTGCAAGTCAATTTTTATGTTTTCCTTCGTTGGTGTCACGATAACGCTATGGAACTTAATGCATCAAAATGCAAGGCTCAGCTATTTACATGGCGCCGAATCCCTTTAACATCCCCGTACTGGATTGGCACAGAAACTCTGAAAGTTATATATAAAATTAACGATTTGGGAGTAATAATGGATCCACAGCTTACTTACTCCCAGCACATAGATGCAATTGTGGCGAAAGCTTCTAGGTCATTCGGTTTTATAAAACGTAATACTAGTTTGTTTAGAAATAATCACTGCATTATTCTTTTATACTCGGCATATGTTAGATCACTTTTGGACTATTGCTGTATTATCTGGTCGCCCTGCTGTGGTAAATACATGGACATATTCCTTCCTTCCTTCTTTTTATTTTTAGGATATTTCTCTTCATTTTATTACATTTGCTTCTACTGTTGATAATTTCGTTTATCCATCAGTACTTTGGGTGCCATTCTGTTTTTATGGCTTTCTTTTTCTTTAAAATATCACATGATTCAGTTATTACCTCCACTAATAATCAATCAATCAATCAATTACTTTATTTATGTTAACAGAAAATACTAGAAATACAGCTGTAAATTTCTTTGTTCTAGTTAGCTTGTATGCTAGATGTTTTGTAAATTTTCTGGTTTTCTTCACTACCTCATTTTGGATACTTATTTCATAATATGTATATAGATGACAGTTAAGAGATCATCATCTAGAACAGGCATGTGCAAATCTCACTAAATCTGGCCCTTGAAAGTAAACAATATATATATATATATATATATATATATATATATATATATATATATATATATATATATATATATATATATATAATCTAAGGATCATAAAGTTTTGTACTGTATTTAGATCAGCATTCAGTGCATGCAATAAACAGGGAAAACCCCGTCTTATTTGCATTGGCTGTAAGTATGTTGATTAGTGAAGGAAGAATCAGCAGAGCAAAAGCACGTAGTTATTTATAGTGAGACACAGCAGATTCTAAATTTATACTTAATTTACAATTTAACATAATTTTTAAAATGACATCAGAGAAGAGAAGAAAAGTTGATATTGAAAATCGTGTTTTTCAAGATAAGTAGACTAACGATTACTTTTTTATTATCCAAAAAAACAAGCCTATTTAAATATTGGATTGATGAGGCTTTTACTTGATGAAATTCCATTATATAGGTGATAAATAAAACACTTGGGTTTTGAGAATTTACACAATTTAATATCGATGCACTGCGACAATTGTTTCGCCACACAGTGGCTTCATCAGGCAAATGATAAATTATTTATCATTTCTCAAAACCCAAGTGTTTTATTTATCACCTATAGCAAGCCTATTTGTTTAATTTGACTAGAAAGTATATCAGTGGTAAAATAATTTAATATAAAACGCCACTTTACATCAAAATATTCTAGTTATAGTAATCTCAATGGGTAACAGAGAAAAGATAAAATAATAAATTTGAAAAAATGTTTATCTGCGCAACAAATTCTTTTCCACAAACAAAGTAATTTATTCAATAGTATTGTACGAGCCAGTTTTATAATTAGTGAAAAAATTGTAAAGTAAACTTATTCTGAAGGTGATTTTGTTAAAGAGTGTCTTAGTGCTGTCGTTAAAGAACTGTGTCCTGAAAAGAGCGACGATAAAGAAAAAATAAGTCTTTCTCGCTGAATTATAACAAGACGTATCGATGATATGGCCAACGATATCAAATCAAACCTTAAGTTACGTGCGTCGCAGAAGTTTGAGGCATTTTCAATTGCTCTCGATGAGAGCACAAATACTACCGATACCGCAAAATTAGCTATTTTTATTCGCGGAGTTTGAAAGATGAGGTATTTATTTTTATGGATATGAAAGAAAAACCTATACAAGAGCTAAAGAACACAAATTGGGTCTACGATCTTGCGTTTCTCGTTGATGTAACAAGTCATATGAATGAATTAAATACAAAGTTGCAAACCCAAGAACAACTTGTTCATGCACTGTATGGTCACGTCAAGCCATTCCAAAATAATTTAAGACTTTGGGAAAATCAGCTCCGAACAGGGAATACCTACCAGTATCATGTAACTTCGAAACGTTTACAAACGAGTTACAATTTTTAAGTGATTTAATACCAGCTTTAAAGATTTTCGCTGCCAAGAAGTCTGAAAATTGTTTCCTCCCCATTTGATGTGGAAATAGAAGAAGCTCCATTTTCATTGCAAATGGAACTCATTGAATTGCAAGAAAAATCCGATCTTAAGGCGATATTTGGAGACACGTTAACCGATTTTTATAAAAAAATATTTACCAACTGATAAATTTCCAAATCTCGCATCTTTGGCTCAGAAAAAATGTCATTATTTGGAAGTACATATAAATCTGAGCAGCTATTTTCAAGCATGAAGTTTGTTAAATCAAAAAACGTACAAGATTAACAGACTCACATTTGGAGAACACTCTGCGTGTTGCGACATCCGATATTTCACCAAATATTGATTATTTGGTGAAAAATATGAACGCACAGTCTTCCCATTAAATATGTTGCTTGTTCATTTTAATCTATTTTCAGTTCTAATAAATGACTACATATATGTACATATGTGTTGTTATTAAAAAAAATTAAATGTTAAAACGTAATAAATATAATATCATTTCCTTATATCTCCGTTCCTTATAAATTCAAATAAAAGTTCCGGCCAGCGATTTTAGGTTGAATTTGGTTTCCGGCCCGCGGTCTTGATGAAGTTGCACATGCCTGATCTACGTAGCTGTCTCCTATATGCCTTTCCCCTTCTTCTATGTTGTTATTATATACTTTGATTGCAGAGTCCTCTTTTTTACATGCTATCAATGTCCGTCTTTCCTAATTAATTTGACGTTTGATTAATTTATAGTTGCTAGGTCTACTTTGAATTTAGTTGCCATTATGTCTGAAGAATCATGGCATTCTACTTTGCGTTCGGTGTTTATTTATATATTATTTTTACTTTTTGTTCTTTTCGTAGCTCTAGGTCATCACGGACTCTTCCCATAATCTTGCGCGTGTCTGGTTATGGTTTAGTTTTAGTTGTTGTTCGTCTTCTTAAACTTGTGTCACTTTTTTTTGGTTTCTCATTACCTTGCGTTTTTTTTTAACTTTTCATATCCTTAGCCGCTTTTTTTATATACTGGATACGCCAAATCAGCTGCAAAGTGCCCATCCTAATTATATACATATGTAAGATCTCTTTTGTTCGCATTTTTGGGTATCGTGTTCGGCTCCACATTTATAACATATTTCTTGCTTATTCTTTTCCTTTGCATTGATGTGCTTTATTGAAAATTATGACACTTAGGTTGTTTAAGTAGTCCCTCTATCCCTCATGTGTGTCACCTGTCCCTTATTACTTTGCTTTTTATTAGTGTATTCGCATTGTATATTGATAGCGTATCTTAGTCCTTCAGTATTGGTTTTGTTTTGTGTTTTGATAATCATATCTTGCTTTTGTATTTTCGCGACCTTTCCAATGATTTTGATAATTTCATCCTCTGTCGTGCTTTCCTCTATGTCCTTAACGAACGATGTTTTTGCTTACCATGACTTTGCCTTTAATGGCCGATTGTTTGAGTGCTTCTTGCAGCTTATCACTTTCTCCGTCTTCTTTGCTTAAAGTTATTATTTGTATAAAAAACTATTTAACTTTGTTTTTATAACACTGACTTTATTAAGTGACTATAGTTCCGACAATTTTAACTTGTCATTATTAAACTAGAAGTGATCAGTTAAAATTGTCGTAACTATAGTCACTTAATAAAGTCAGTGTTATACAAAGTTAAAAAGTTTTTTATTTATGAAGAATAATGTATAACGAAGAAGAAGCCTCCACCGTTAACAGTATTATTTGTATGTTTCCGTTTGTGGTCTTTTTGAATAATTTCACAGGAAAAAATGGTAACACTTTCTTTCACAAAATATTTTTTATTCGCTATATGTATACATTTCGAGTGCAATAGCTATTGATAATGAGTGCTTTGCACTCGAAATGTATACATATAGCGAATAAAAAATATTTTGTGAAAGAAAGTGTTACCATTTTTTCCTGTGTAATTACCAAATCTATCTTCACGTAACTCTCAAAAAACCACGTCTTTTTGAATGTTTTAATTTCAACCCCTACTTTCTCCAGATCTATTTTTCGTTCATACTCCACACCACTTCTGTATACAGTAAAACACGTTTACTGATTATTAATCATGTATAAAGAAGTAGAAGCTTTTTCTATTCAAAATATACTTCTGTATACGTTTATTCTGCTATTGTTATTGTTTCTCTTGTAATTCTCCTTTTGGGCTTTTTCAGTTGCGACCTCTATTCTTTTTCTTCTACGGCAGCTATTAGCCCCATATGCAGAGGATTTCTTTCATGCTGTTTACTTTTGTTTTAATTATTGTATGCTTTGGAGTTGATTTGTATCTCTATCTCTGTATCTATAAAGACCCACTCTACTAACTTCCTGAACTCTTCATTTCCTATAAGCTGTATGCTCATAACATTTCACAATTTTTTTTGTTATTTCTTCTTAGACTAGTTTCGACAATATGTCATTATCATATTATCATTATCATATTACTCCTTGATAATGACATATAGTCGAAACTAGTCGTAGAAAAAATAATAAACATTTTTGTGAAACAAACCAAGTGTTTTTTAATTATAATCAAAATAGTTCACCAAGGGTTTTTCTTTTAAGATTTTTCCATTAAGTTGTCGCAGTATCGCTCCTTGCTCTTCTACGTTTTTATTTAACATTTTGCTATTACTACTTTTTCTGTTTTTTTTTGCCATCTATAGTAAAGATAGTCTGTTGTTCAGCTCCAACTTTTGAGGTATCCCTTGCTCTTTTCTGCTTTGATTTATGGATCGTCTCGGTGAAGCCATAGTATGTGTACTCTGATTTTTTCGTTTTGTAGTATTTGTAGTAGTATTGTAGTAATTATTTATTTATGAATTTATTTATTTACATCTTTGGTTTTCTTTCTTAAAAACAATACATATAAAAACAAATTACAAAAACATACGTAAAATTTTGATGTTGGAAAAGGCAGCATTCCTCTTCCACATATGGATTCGCATGTAGTCTGTATCCTCTCATTTTTTAGTCGATAATTTCTTAAATTCCTCTATTTTTTAAATATTAATGTTTTGGGTTATTGCTTCTTGATAATTTTCTATGTTTCTGATATATTCTTTAAGCTCCGAGACGCTAATTCACTTCGCTGTTACTAGGTTCTCTTTCTGTCTGAGTCCCTGACTTGTATTTCCAGGAAGTGTCCTGTTTGAGTAGATCAAGAGTTGTTTTAGGATTTCTATTTATACAATACAATACATACAAGTGACGACTCAAACAAAATAGAGATTGGTAGCGCAATAGAATAAATACAGTTTTTTTAAAGCTGTCATTCCTTCTGTAGTGTTGTTACATTTCAAATTAGTAATACCTTAGAATATTTTGCTTAGAGATAATTGAAGTGACATATGAATTACCTCATATAGATAACTAAAATTAGGTGTATGCAAAGGTTGGTCATTACTGTATAGACTGTGTACCAATTTTGATGCTCACAATTGGTATCTCTGTTATTAGATGAGATAAAACAACGGTTAAATAGGGAAATGTTTTGCAAAATCCAATATGGCTACCATAAGAAAAACAATAATTTGCGTTAATAACCTGGAATTAAATTAGAATCCTGGGTTTCTGTTTGCAACAAAAAATTTGTCTTAAAAAAGTGTGGCGCTAGGCGTTATCGAGTTATTTAGGAAAATTAAAATTAGCAAATTTTGGTTTTTCAAAATATCTTAAAATTGAAAAAGTTAAGGTGAATTTAAAATCGGATGATTTCAGCAAAACATTTCCAATTTAACCATTGCTCTATCTCTTCTAATAACAGAGACACCAATGGTGAGCATAAAAGATTATTATAATGTGTAACTTTTAATAGAAAAAAAATGAAAATGTTTCTTTTTTTAAAAGTAAAATCCGATAAAAACGTCCTAAGGGTAAGTGGGTGCACTTACAGTGTACAATCATGGGGAAACACTAATGACAAAAAACAAATGTATCCTGTATTCAGAGATTCATCATCATTCAAAAAAACAAGTTTCAAATTTGTCATAATATAGTCAGTCACAAATTATTTAACGTACATTCAATCATTTTTAGTTCATTTTACAGAAGGAAATACGTTCAAACTAGTGTTGCTTTGATAGCCTTGCTATTTTGTAACACGCAAATTACTTTTGTATTATTCAATGTCTGTCGAAGTATTAGCTAGAGAAGTAGTTGTTTCAAAAGTGGTTTGTTTTTGTAGTCTTAATAAGACTCATTTGTTGTAGATTTTACGAAATATTTTCGTGTTTTTTCTAATTATTAGTTAATTTTCTACAACGTAAAGGACTTATATATTTTATTACAAAATAATAGTTTAATAGTCTAATTTTCAATTATTACACCATGCTTATTAAAAAAAGTAAGTTCATAATACTGTTTCGAATATTATTGTTTTGTGTTTATAAAGTATAAAGTTTTTGTCTCATATTCATTTTATTAATAATTATTATTACATTACTCTGTATTTGTTTTCTTTCACTCTTTAGAATACTTCTTATATTAACAGTGGTGTTAAACGCATTACCATTTAAAAAACGTGATTTTCTAAAGAGACATATTCTAAAAATGGTTTCTACTCAAAGGAGATGAGTTTTTGAGAATTTAAAGAATTGATATTTAAGGCCATCGAAACCGTAATTATGAAAATAAAGTTTAAAATTAATAATATATGACATATATGTATTTGTATGATTGTCTTATTATTAACAATAATAGAAATTTAATTAAATGTATTTTAATATGTAATTTCCCTACATTATAAGTACTACAATTCTAGATAATAAGTTAAAATGTAAAACCACGAAGTGCGATTGTTATATTCATTAAAAAAATAAATTTGTTTGCGTAGATAACTGAAACGTTGATTATTATATTGTATCGCTGAATTTTTATTATTTGTGCAAGTAAGGTAGGCGATTACAAAATGAGGTCCAAAATGTGTAACGTAACTTTCTATCTTATCCTTTTTGTCATTTTACACTTTTATTTATGTTGGTTCTATTTCAAATATATACATGCGCAAATGTATGTGTAAGTGAGTGTGCGCGCGCGCGTGTGTGTGTGTAGTTTAAAATCGCTATTTAATTTCACCACGATCGAGGTCAAAGAAAGAAGTGACGGAGAGCACTGCATGTACTCGGAGAAATTGTGGGAGTGAGAGAACAGAGGTGAAATGATGTCAAATATTGCGGTCAAACTTTCCCGCAAATCTTTCTCCCCACTTTTATAACATAACACCGATATTAAACATCAAATCAAATTACCAACTTTGTTGAATTCTTCACTTTGTTATTTAGAATTTGGGTCAGGTGTGATTCTTTCAAATTTACCGTGGAAGAAGGTCACCGTACATTACATCAAAATTATTAGCGAATAATGTGAACAATATTTGTGTACGAATTATGAGTGTTTTATATTTATTGTCATTATAATTTAACTGTTATGTGTAAATATACAGGCATAGTAAATTCATATTCGCACCTGTTTTAACTACACACATAATTAGGAAAATAATTAAAATTATAATAATTAATTAATGGGTAACTTATTATGTAATATAATTGTTTAAGTCGCTTTTTTTAGTTATTATTAGGTGAATTTACAAGGGAAACGAATTAATATAGCAGGAGTTATTTTTTATGTATAAATAATTTTAATTGCTTTATTATTATTATAAAAACATTCATTAAAAATACGAACATTAATTACTCTATTTTATTAGAATATTTTAAAATTTTAAGAATATGCAAACGTAAATATTTATTAGTTTCAATTTTTCGCAACAGGTAGAATTTGTGAAATATTATAATTAATAACCAAAATGTTTAATTTTAATGCTCAAATATTTAGCTGTAAAATTATTTAACTGCAAATAAAGAATGTCTAATATTAATTTTTTGGTTAATGATTGAGTGCTATGGTTAAAAAAATAATCAAATCTTTATCAATGTTTAGAAAACTATGTAAGAAAAAATTATTTCCAATTTAATAATACATTCTATTAGCAAACCGCAGGTCTACTATTGAGTCAACGTTTAGTAGGCAACTATTGAAAAACAGATTATCTCACTAGATTTTGCTAAAAATCATATTTCCTTTCAATACAGTTATGTTAATGACGTAATTTCATGTTTCAGTGGTAAAGCACGTCACTTAGATCATTTTTTAAATCTAATTATTCACCCTAAAATTAAATTCACTTTTGAAGCAGCCAATAACAACTAAATTAACTCTTTGGATTTACTAATAATTTAAAATTGCGAAAAAATTTCGTGAATCTACAACAATGAGTCTTACTAAGATTACAAAACAAATGACTTGTTTGAACAACTACTTCTCCGACAGATATTGAATGATACAAATGTCTGCAGATCATTATAAATTTAAATGCTGGATTATTTAATTGCTTCTGCTAGTTTAATTTAATGAAATCAGTCTAAATTCAATTTTTTTTCCTATACAGTTATATTTGGGGGAAGTATTGTTTTAGTGCATGTAGTGCAAGTGGATGTTTATTCGAGGCGTTTTTTGTTTTTTCTCGACATTTTTCTTAATATGAAAAATATTACATAACAAAAGTTATAGAGAATGAAAAACTGAACAAGTTTTATTAAAACATGTTTTTTATAAAGTTCCTAACTTGCGAGAAAAAATTAAAAATTAATAATTTAGACAGTTTTTGCCTATTGCTAATAAACTGTTAGTTACATGACATTTATATCAGAAGTAATTGTAAAGAATCCAAATTTGTTAAGAATAGCCTTTTTGTGTAAATCTCATGATTTTCAGGGAAATATAGGGAAAGTATTATGTTGGCCACATCGCCATTTTTTTACGAAATTGTGTTCCTCTACTGTTTTCGCTTTTCATCGTATGGATTATGCCTAGAGTGCGCTAACGTCAATCCGCCAATTAACCAATTAAGCGAATTCGACAGAGTTATCGCTACTATCTGACATGGATTAGAGAGGCTCAGAAACGTTGCAGAAGACGAAACGGAGAACAAATAAGCTTCAAGATAATATAATACACCAAACAAACAACAAGCTATGAAGATTGTTAAATTAACTTAATATATAAAAAACAAACAAACATTACAAAACATCATAAAAGAGAATTCAGGAAGACTTAAAAGATACAACGTAACAACAACTAGAAAAACATTAATATAATATAATAATAATATAATATAATATGTTTTATTGGTGCTAATAACATGGTGGTTTTACACAAGTCATATACATATATATAGCTTACACGGTATTGCATCTTATTTAAGATTAATTAATCTATCTAAACACATATGCTAAAATTGGTTATATAATTAAAATGCACAAAAAACCTAAATTTAAAAAGATAAACTAGTAAAATATAAGTAAATACAAATAGTACAAATAGAATTATAATATACATTTTGAGTAACTAAAACAGACTGATCTACTCTCTTGCCAATTCAGAAAAGTTACTTATTAGATACTCATCTACACTATAAAATCTTTTAAGTAGTAAAAAGTTTTTTATAGTCTTCCTAAAAGAAGGCCCTGGAAAAGATTTTATTTTTTCAGGTAAGTGGTTATATAATTTCGGCCCGTAGTAATTTATGCCGTTTCGTGACTTACTCAGTCGCAAATTTGGAATTACTAAAAGGGTTCCAGACCTAGTATTATGTTCATGTGTTTGATTATGTTTTTGGTATGAATTCAAATGTGAATGTACATACAGTAGGCATTCCAATATAAATAGGCAGGGTAAAGTTAATATCTTAAGTTCAGTGAACACACATTTACAATCCTGACGATAACCTAGGTCGGCAATAACCCTTATTGCACGAAGTTGTAGTTTAAATATTCGTGTTGTAATGCTAGAGTGACCCCAGACCAATATCCCATAGGAGAGATAGCTCTGACATTGCGAAAAATATACTTGGAGTATAGCTTTTTTGGGAAGCCAGTTTTTTAATTGTCGTAAGATATATATATATAGATTTGTTTAGCTTTTTTGCCATTTCATGCTCATGTTTGTGCCAAGTTAATTTGCTGTCGATGTGAATACCGAGAAATTTAACAGTATTTTCTACAGTATTTCGTTTTAGAGAAAATACAACATGTGTCGATTTCTCGGGATTTACACAAAGCTTATTGGAAGCAAACCAGCCCGATCCACTGACATTTTATTGATGTCATTAGCATCATTTTCAGTATGTGCGCAAGATTTTATTTTGGTATCATCTGCGAATAATATGATAGATGACTGACTTAACTGACACGGCAAATCATTTATGTAAATTAAAAATAATAGAGGGCCCAGGATTGACCCCTGTGGTACACCACATGTTACTTTTAAATCACTTGATCTAGTATTGTTAATATAGACGTGTTGTAATCTAGAGCTAAGGTATGAATTTATTATCCGGCAGCTTTCCCGGTGAAAGTTATAGTAGTACAGCTTCCGCAAGAGCACCTCATGGGAGACACAGTCAAAAGGCTTTACTGAGGTTCAAAAAGGTTGCCACTGAGCATGATCCAGTTTCAAATCCTTTATATATTTCTTCAGTAAGCGCAATGACTGCATCTCTTGTAGACCGTCCTCTACGGAAACCGTACTGATTGCAGTTGATTAATTCATGAAAATCAAGGAATTCTACAATTTGTTGGAAAAGAATTTTTTCAAACACTTTTGAAATTATAGGTAATAGAGAGATGGGCCTATAATTATTACAATCAGATCTATCACCTTTTTTAAAAATCGGAATGACAGACGCACGTTGTAGACTCCTTGGGAAGACACCTGTTTCTATACATCTATTTTGCAGTTTTGTAAGGGGCAATAATATAACATCTACTATATGTTTTAACATTCCTACACTCATTCCATATATATCTCGACTCTTTGAGTTTTTTAAGGTCATAATTGTATCTCTTACAGTGTTTGGACTAACTTGATTAAAGTAACTGTTTGATTTTGTTTTTAGATTTCCCATCATCATAATTGGTGACTCTTCGGTGGCTGGAAGACTTTTGAGGAGATTATCAACTATTTCTGTAAAAAATATATTAAATGAATCACAGTCAATATCACATTTAGTATCACAGTTAGTTTTTTTTCAATTTCCTTTAGCAATGACCCCGGGCAGCGAGTCCGCGGCGTTTTCATTCACGTTAACACTTTTTGGGTGATCAGCTGGCTTATCAGCGGAGCCGACTGGCTGGATTGAAAGTTGTGAATCGCAAGATGTAGTAGACCCACTATCATTAATTAATATTCGTTCCTTTTTGTTGTTAGTATTTCTATACTGCTCGGTTCCGGTTGGCAGTATCTTCTCTTCTGCTGCTTTATTTTTATTATTTTTAATTATCATTTTTAAAGATTGTATTTCTTTTTTCTTTGATTTTAAAATAGCTAATAATCTATCTACTTCACTTACCAAATGCGTGTTATTATTACGCATTTCGCAAATCAGTATCTTAAGCAGAGTTGATTCATCACTGCAATCTTTTGAGGTTAGCTCTTGCTGATCATCTAAGAGGACTTGATTGCAGCACTTCTTTAATTTTCCAGAGCAACTTTTATGATAGGTTACACCGCACTTTAAGCATACTAAGCCTGACCTGGCTACCACATTTACACATTTTAACTACGTTATTTGTTATTAAATCACTAGCTCGATCATCTAGCATGTCGGCCATGTTTAAATTAGTACAAGCAGAAAAAAATGGATTCGACAATATAACAAACCGTATAATTAAGGAAAACAAAACAGTACTCACACCTATACTCGTAAAAGTAATAAACAAAATCATAAAAGAAGGAATAACAAACCATAATAATATCTATACACAAAAAAGTAAACCGCAATTGCCCTGAAAATTACAGACCCATAGCTCTACTATCGTCGCTCAATAAAATACTAGAAAAATACTTACAAGTTCAAATTAGTACATCTTAAAAAAACATAAAATCATTAGCAGTCAAAATTACGCCTTTCAAGAACATTCTGGAACATCATCAGCAACAACGGATATGGTAAACGACATAAAAATTAAACTGGACACGAAAGAAAAAGTTATTGCGATATACATATACATGAAGATAGATTTTGACACCATCTCGAAAACAAAACTAATTGCAGAAAATTGGCATACAGAAGTCTAAAGACCTAAAACTATTATAAATATACCCAACACGTAGACCACAAATAACAAAAATTGAAAACGAAAACAAAGAACCCATGTACGCGGAATTTGGAATTCCTCAAGGAGGAATACAGCTACCAATACTATATATTCTATACACAAACGATATGACTAAACTCATTATTAAAGGAAAACCATATATACGAGGGTAGATTGAAATTGTTATGATGGTTGTCATGGCTAACCTATTTTAGGTAAGCTATCAAATTTTCAGACACGTGCGTCGTTCCGTTTTTGTTTACTAGGATATCTTGTCAAGCAAGTCAGGCACTTTTGCAAAAATGGATAAAAACGAATTTCGTGCAGTCATCAAACATTTCTGGATGGATGGGAAAAAGGCGACGGATATACGAGATATTTTGCAGAAAGTTCATGGAACATTCACACCTTCATTTTCGACTATTAGTTTCTGGGTGAGCAAGTTCAAACAGTGGACGTCAAAAAACGGCCACAAATAAAGAAATGGTAGACAAAGTCCATGATCTTGTGTTAGCCGATCGACGAGTGAAGTGGCGCGAAATAGTAGAGACCACGGGCATCTCATATGAACGTGTGCAAAATATCGTGCACGAACATTTGGGCATGAGGAAGCTGTCGGCGCGATGGGTGCCGCGTTTGCTGACTATGGACAACAAGCGAAATCGTGTGACCACTTCGGAAGAGTGTTTGGCCTTGTTAAAGCGTAATCCAATGGATTTTTTTCGCCGATTCGTGACCGTGGACGAAACATGGATATACCACTACACACCAGAAACCAAGCAGCAGTCGAAACAGTGGATTTCTCCAGGCGAATCTGCTACGAAGAAGGCAAAGACTGTCCCATCGGCTGGAAAGGTCATGGCCACCGTTTTTTGGGATTCGCAAGGTGTGATACACATCGACTTTTTGCAGAAGGGAAGAACTATCACGGGACAATACTACAGCGATTTATTGGATCAATTCAATGGCATATTGAAAGAGAAACGGCCTCATTTGCAGCGGAAAAAAGTGCTCTTCCACGACGACAACGTGCCGGTCCATTCATCCCGAATCGCCAATGCTAAATTGATTGAATTGGGCTACGACCAGACCTGGCCCCGTGTGACTTCTTTTTGTCCACAAACATGAAGACTTGGCTCGGAGGCAAGCGCTTTACGTCAAATGAGGAGGTCATCGACGCCACTAAAGCTTATTTTGCAGAGATCCCGAAATCATATTTTTCTGAAAGCTTAAACAAGTTGGAGCACCGCTGGGAAAAGTGTATCGCCCTGCAAGGGTACTATGTTGAAAAATAAAAAAAACCTGTTTAATTACTACGTTTTCTTGCCCATTCCGGAAACTTTTCAATCTACCCTCGTATGCTGATGACACCTGCTTATTATACTCTGAGAAGTCATATACAGAAATAAAAGATAATATAAAATCAGACATGGAAATATTAGAAAAATGGTTCACCCAAAATTGGAAAAATATATTGAAAAATTATTAAACCAGAATTAAAAAACTATAGCAGCTCTATACAAAATCCGAAAGTACGTACCGGAAAGCACGAGAAAACAAATGTACCATGCCTTATTTACTTCAAAAACTAACTACAAATTCAACAAAATAAAATACTAAAGACACTATTCAAAATGGGACACAGAACTACCACTAACGAACTCTACACAAAAACCAATGAACTAAACATACAGAAACTGATAACACTAAATAACATACTATTATTACACAAAATAAAAAACAACACCATAAAAACAAATATATCTCTAATAAAAAACAAAGATATACACAACTATAAAACAAGAAGAAAATCAAACATTAGAACAGAACTTTTTAAATCAAAACAGTTTGCACACTTACTAACCACGGAGACGATACAACAATACAATAACAAAGATAAACACATACATACGCTGACATATACATCATTTGAACTAAAAATTAAAAACCGACTTCTAAACAACAAAATATGAATTGACCACTCTTCTTGAGGCGAAGATAGGAGGAAGGAACTTATTACAATACAATATATTTATTTACCATTGTAAATTTATAAATTTGTAAATGTAGATATAAATAAACATGCAACATATAGAGAAAGGAAAGCACAATCCTAGATAACAACGAAATTATAGAACATATGGCTATACAGGAAACATAGAAATACCTACTTGTAAAATAAAACAAAAAATAAATCATCAAAACATTAAACAGCAACTAAAAAGAGAAATACTTAATAAAATACTTAAATCACAACTCAGTTGCAAGAATATGTTCAAAGCTATTAACACAAATGCAATACACTGTCATACTCATTTGGACTAATAAATTGTATGCCGACGAATCTAGAAGCACTAAAAAGAATCACCAGGACGTAATTAAAACATAACAGAAAGCTGCACCCAAACTCATGCATAGAACGTATCACAATTAGTAAGAAAAATGGTGGGAGAGGGGTGATATTTACACAACAACATAATACAACAGCAAAGATCATACTTTCATAACAAACAAATCAATCAATTACATAAAACTATGATATATGCGCATTTGATAAATACTATACTCCTCTAAAGATATTTCCCCACATCATTTATGAAAATATTTAAAAGCAGTGGTCCCAGAAGAGATCCTTGGGGTACACCGTGGTTTGAAATGTAATCCCTAGATTTTAAGCTAACATAGTTTGAGGGTGTAATTAAATAGGACTTAAATAATTATATTAAATTAGAACGTAGGCCACAACTATGCATTTCTCGCAGTTAAATATAATGGGGAACGACTTGGCGAAATCTGTGTATATAAAATCGATTTGAACTCCAATGCCTTAGCAACTGTATCTACGAAACCAAGTAAGTTAGTAGTTGTGGATTTACCAAAAACAAAGAAATTGACCTATATTTTCGGATTTATTTACGGTGCTGGGAAGTTTCGGTAAAAACAATTAAATTGAAAATATGTAGTAAAGGCACCATAAGTGTCACATATTTCACCAGAATAGCAGGAATGAGATCCAGGCCAAATGTAAGGTTTGATGCTCTCTACCGTTGATACTAAATCAGCTCCACAAAAATGAGTAGGCGCTTCCAGATGTATTGAATTAACGGTTCGTGAAATGTTATGTGATTTATTAGCAATGGTGAATCAGGAAAGTCACAGGTAGTATCTTCAAAATATATAAGGCGAGTAAAACACTTCGTCTAAAAAATTCACAGATTTAAAGTCGAAACTGCGACATATGTTTTGCCACACAATGGCTTTATCAGGCAGATGATTAATGATTGTCTTACACTACAACATTTTCTTAAATACTAATACAGAGTGTGGTAGAGGAGTTTTGTACAATTGGATGACGCAATAATTATAGATTATATTATTTTATAATTATTACCCATTGCTAAACCGTTTAACTGACTATAAAAGGATTTATCAAATTGTAGATAATTTTGGTCCAAACATACTTTTAATAAAAAGGTCTCCCACGATACCGACTTCCTATTGGGGCGGTACACTCCTGCATAAGTTTGTTACATCAAAGGATGCCAGTAAACAAATTCTAGGAACGATATTCTAGGAAATTTTATCAATTAGTTCAAAGGAGTTCTTAATTGAAAACTCAAATTTATAAGTTAAGGAATTTCTTTATTTAAAAAAGGCTGTTAAAATTTATACATGGTGCATGATATATGATACAACAGGCCTGATGGGCAATTCAGCTTTATGGATTATAAGAAGTTCATACATTTTAGAAGGGCATGGAATCATCGGAGTAAAAAATTGCGTTTGTTTTGTTTTTATGGTAGCAGGACAATTATCAAGGGCTATTTGAATTTTTATCAATAATAATATTGCCTTTATTACCTTTTGTGAATGTAATTTTGTGTTCTATTGATTTATTTCTAATGGATTTAGCAATGTAAATTTCAGGTGATTTATTAAATTCTTTTGATTGAAAATTTGTCTGTTTGCAATAGCTTTATTACAAATTAAATCATTACTTGTTATGTTTAACACTATTTCGGTTTCAATGGCTAATATTTCAAGATCCGACATTTTAACTTTTGGTTTTGTGTTATATTTCAATTCTTCATTTAACAAAGGTTGTAAATTCTATGTTAGTTATCTATGTTAGGATCATTCTGAGGTAAAGTCAGTTGGAAAAGGTTTTTTGACCAATAAGCTTATTTAATTTTGAATGCATATATTAGTATTTAATGTCGCAATTTCGACATTCAATCTGTGAAATATTTTGAACAAAGTGTTTCATTTACCTTATAGATTATGGAATTTCATCAAGTAACAAAAAACATTGAACTCGGTATAGAGTATGTTGTTAATAAATGACCATAGCAATTTGGGATCTCTTTCTATGCTATTTTCTACTTTCAATATTTATAATTTGTGATCACCTTGATCATTTGTTTTACTATTAATCTAAATCTCTTAAAGCGTTCTTTGGTGTAGTTATTATTTTTGGATATAAGTAATTTGCTGTGAACATTGGGGATAGTTCGTTTCATGAACCATGAAGGGTATCGAAATTTTTTGTGCGGCTTTTTAGAAACAGTTTTGGCAATATGTTCATACAAAATAGAATAAATGTATTGCAAGTATCGTCAGAATCGGAAAAAGACAAGAACGAGTCCCAGTACAAGATCGTATAGTTTATACCAGTCTGCTTTTCTAAAAACATATTTCTTCTTATACGAATGGTTTTAAAGGTTGTAGACGACAGAAAAATCAGCCTCGGGTACCAAAAATTGAATTGAAAATTTCAAAGAAGTAAAAAACATACCCACTCGATTTTAGATACATGAAGCCCTTTGAATTTTGCATATTTATATTTTATTAATCCCCTATATTACTTGCAATTAACGCTTAAACTTTATCAATTCAGAAAACTTCAATTTTACGCCGTTTCACGCGCAAGGTTAAATAGCTTCTTACATGGATTGTTGGTGTACTATCAACACAATATTACACACAATTGTTTATATCATAATTCTGTGCATTATGGTAAAAAAATAAGACTCTAAATCCTTTAGAACAAAAGTAAACATTTTTTAAATATAAATAATATTTTAAATATAATTTTTTAATAAAATAGTGTTATATAAAAAATGCCAACTCGATGCAGGTCTGGGGATATCACCATAAATTAGTCTAAAACTACCCTCAAAATTTCATATCTCCACCGGTGCGTTTTTGGGGTCTTTTTACTTTTTTTATTTGGCGCAACCAATTAAATTGTTTCACATTCTTTTTGAAGTGTTTTTGATCTAGACTCTTAAAGTTGCTAGCTAGTTTGTTGTAGATTTTTGGGCCCCAACAGTACATTCCTTGAGAGGTCTTCGATAATATGAAATTTGTAACATGTCTTGACGTCTGGTGTTGTAGGAGTGGTACTTGTTGTTTTTCAGATACCAATCCTTATTGGCGTGGATGTTTGTAACTATGGTCAATATATATTGGTTTATTAAGGTAAGCGTTTCATGAGCTTTAAACAAATCTCTACAGATTTCCAGGTACTTCGGCTAAGACTCTTATAGCACGTTTCTGGAAAACAATTTTTTTTTCTACGTTTGCTTAGTTTCCCAAAACATAATGCAGCAAGATGTGGAATTTTGAAAATTAATATATCTTCATTGCGACATTAGACAATACTAGGGATTATGTATCATCCGCGTGTATGCATGTCCGTACTTCAGGTAGATCATTTATGTAGATCAGGAAAGGTAGCGGTCCCAAAATAGATCGCTGAGGCACACCATGTTTCACGTAAAATTTTGTTGATCTGGTATTTTTCCAATTTATAAATTTGATCCGGTTATTTAGATATGACTCAATTATCTTTTGAGCTATTCCCCTAACTCCATAGAAATTTAATTTTCGCAGCAATATATCGTGACGGCGCTGATCATAGCAAGTATTTTGTTATCCAATGCTTCTGAGATCTTGCTGAGCATGGCGGCAACGGCTGAGGATGTTGAGTTTTCTGGTTTGGACCCATGACAATTGATCTTGAGTGTTGAGGTTCTCAATATTTCTTTTTTTTTGGCTACTTTTAGTTGATTCGGGAAGTACCCTTCTTCCAAGCATTTGTTTATTATTTCAGGTTTTGTAATTTATTCGGCAACGTTTTTATCAATATGGGTATTATATTATAGGCATTGTGCTGTGAAGAAAACAGGAGTTTTCGATGTTGACCGCCGAATTTTGCATAGAGTCGTCAACAGTTGCGTTATTTTTTGTGATATAGTATCGGTATAGTATTAAAAAACATCTTCGGCCGGCATGTCACTTTCTATTTGTTTTTTTTTATATTTTCCCCTTATTTCTTTATTTATTACATTCTATACTCCTTTTTGAGTATTCTTAGAATTCAGAATAAACTGTTTAAGGTGAAGGCTCCTACTTCGTTATACATCATAATTCACAAATAATACACTTTTTAACTTGTTTTGCTTAACTGAGACTTTATTTAGTGGCTATAGCTTTGACAATTTTCACTTGTCATTTTCAAACTAAAAGTGATTTTAACTAATAATTATATAATTTCATTCATAAATAAAAAGATGCAAAACGCAGAAAAACTACAACACGTAATTAATTATTAAGTCACTGACCTCTAAAAAAAATATGAAAAATTAATTATTAAGTCACTGACCTCTAAAAAAAATATGAAAAATTACATATGGAAAATTTTGATCTTGCAAAAAAGATTTAGTCCCTTAACATAAAATGAAGTTACAATTTATTTAAATGAATTGAGTGTACCAATATTTATGAATTGATTAAATGTTCTAATTTATTTACCAAAAGAACTATATTAATAAATAACCTAATATAAATTATGAGCCTGCGAGTTTTAAATATCTAAATTAAACATGTCGCCTAACAAAAAATAAACCACGTATTTTTTTATACAATTTCCAAATCTACATACGAAATTATTCTAAGCCTTGATGCAAATGGAAATGTTTTGTATTAATAAATTTTATTATTATTTTGCCATTTCACTTTCCACCTTTTCGGTGTATGAGTTATATTAATTCATTTGGTAAATATTTCTTTGTTTTTCTTTTCGTTTATTTCGTATATTCTCCTAATGTTTCTTTCCTGTTTCATCATATATGTCCATCTTATCTGTTCCTCAATTATTTTTTCATGTATTGTTATAATCTATTTATTTAGTTCCTTATCCTGATTCTGTTGGTTTTATTTTCTATTTTTCTGAGGAACCTCATAATATCGTTTATATATTTTTCTGCCATTGTCATTGATTCACTGCGGTATGTCAGAATGGCTCTTATAACATTTTAACTACTTCTGTTTTCGTACTTCTACTTACTTATTTCTGCTGTAAAAGTGTTTTCAAGCATGTTAAATAGTATTGCTGTTTTTCATATTTTATTTTATATTTCTTTTTCTTGTAGTAGCAGTAGTAGTGTCTTTGGCTATCGACCACGTGGTCCTTCCGCCATGTGTTATTTGTGTGTGTGTGTGTAAATGAGCTTGTTACTTTAAAGGATCGACTACGTCTTTTTTTTCTAATAATAATAATAAACATCTTTATTTACAGAAAAAAAGAAAATAATTTACATATAATTAACAAAATGACAATGGAATTATATAATAATTTATTTTTTCCTGTCAAACGGCTATCGATCCGCGGTCTTTCAGCCTGGAGTTATCTGTCTTACGTCATGATTGCTAATGTCTAACGGAACTGTCGGTTGTTCTTCAAACGTCGTGATCACTAATGTCATTATGAAATGCGGAAATGTACTGATGAATGGTGATTTCTGGATATTTGTATCGGGGCTTCTTTTTCTATTTTCCGTTGTTTTAAATTATTGTTCCTATATGTCTGTAGTGATCTACTTGTTTTAATTTATTTTCTTCTATGATTATTTCGTGCTGTTTTTACTTTCCCTATATAGAATATATAAGGGAAGTATTGTTTACGTCCATGAAAATGTCTGTGGCCGCTCTTTCTCAAAAAATAATGATTCTATTGAGATAAAACTTTAAACTTAAGGTTTAATCGTTAAAAACTATAACTGAAAAGCTTTTGGTGAACATTCAAAAACCGGAAGTAGATGTTTATTCGGGGTCGTTTTTTTGTTTTTTTTTACGATATTTTTTAATATGAAAAATATTACAAAACAGTTTTTTTGCTTAAACCTCACAGTTTTCGAGTGAAATATGGAGAAAGTACTATGATGGCCACATCACCATTTTTTTCCTGTGCAATTATCATGCTCTGCGTGTTATCAAGTTTTATTTTCATATTGATTTTAGTCAATTTATTATTTAAGATTTCAATATTGTGTTGTAGGTCTTTCTCTTTTTCTGTTTTCAATTACCATCATGTCATCTACAAATAGTAGCTCTGTCAGCTGTATTAACTTAATTTTATAGTATACAAGTTTATTGCTTTCATCTTTTGCTTTGTTTCTTTCATTGCCTTATCTAATACTAGTGTAAATAGCAATGTGCTTATTCTTGTTTTACTCCTTGCTTTGTTTAAAATATTTTTGATTCCTTGTTGTTCATTCTTACTGTATTTTTGTCCTCACTATACATGTTATTCATTAGGTTTATATATCTACATATCTTTTTTTTTGCTTTTTCCAAAAGATATACAAAAAATATGTGCATTTCCGTTTTTATTTATTTATCTTATTATTTATAATAACGACAACGATGCTTTGTGTGTTATTGAAAGTAACTCTGTTCAACCTGATTCGCGGATAAAATTTCGTCCTGATCGAACAAAAAAACAAATTGATTATTTCAACAAAATTAAGAACGAACTTGAATTACGAAAATCTCAAAATGAAACCAACATACACATAAAGTATAGAAATAATATCCCTTTCATTGCCTCTAACAATCGTTCTAATGTATCTCAGTTAAAAAACTAAATATATATTATCAAAACTGTGGCGGTATTCGAACTAAGCTTAAGGATTTGATGTTTTCAGTTAACTCAACTGATTTTTATATTATTATAATTTGTGAAACATGGTTATATAGCGACCTGGCTAATAGCTTATTACATTTCAACCAATATAATATTTATAGATCGGATCGTAGCGTTGATGGTGGTGTTAGAGGTGGCGGACTACTTATCGCAGTTAAGAAGTGCTTTAATTCGGCACTTATTACCATGTGTAATAAAATCGAACATATGTTTGTCTCTATTTCCATCAATAAAATTAATTATATATTTGGCTGTGTATATATTCCTCCCCGCTCTCCGGTTCATATTTATAACAGTCATGCCTACACTCTTGAAAGTCTATGTAACGATTATTCGAATTTTTTGATTTGTGGGGATTACAATCTGCCCAAAGTTAATTGGTTCGATCAAATATCTATTGCGTCAAACCTAAACTCGCCTGATGGCAATTTGCTTCTAAATAGCTATAGTTTTTGCAATCTTAATCAAATTAACTTAATCCCGAATGCTCGAGCTGTATTTTTGGATTTGATATTCACGCAACTGACCAATGTCTCCGTTAACTTGGCAGATAATATTTTATTACCTACCAGTCAACATCATCCTGCATATTCAATTCAGTTACCTGTTATTGTGACATCGACTTTACGCACATATGAGAAGACATTTTTATATAATTTAGGAGATTATGAAGCAATTAATATATTTTTTAATACTATCGATTGGGACGTAGAACTTTCCGGTAACGATATAAATAAAATTACTGATACCGTTTATTCCATTGTTTATTACGCTATAGACAACTTCATTCTATTTAAATATATATACAATTCTAATGCCTCTTTTCCTAAATATATGAATTCTGAATTAAAGCAACTTATTCGTAAGAAGAAATCTGCCCATATTAAATATAAAAATACGGGACTTCCACAAGATTATGAAGAAATTGAGTAAGATGGCCCATGATAACTATTTATTATCTGTTGAATCTAGGATTAATACTGATCCTAAATATTTTTGGCGATTTGTTAATGATAACCGCGGTAAAGAAACGTTACCTAATAGTATGGTATATAATGATGTTACTGCTAATACCGGTGAGGATATCACCAACCTATTCGCTGAATATTTTTCTTCAATATATGTAAACGATAATGAGGTAATAAACTGTGAATATAAGAAGACTTTCCCAATTGGCCCTAATAATTTTTCGTTTTCCATCAGCAAAGAGGAAGTGTTTAATTCTATTTTAAACTTAAAAATTACAAATGTTGCAGGTCCTGATAAAATACCTAGCAGCTTTCTTGTTAATTGCATTTATTCGCTTTGTACACCAGTACACATTTTATTTAGTAAATCATTAAAACTTGGCACCTTTCCGGATGCTTGGAAGATCGGCTACATCTCCCCAATATTTAAAGCAGGCGATCGTCATTCAATGCAAAATTACAGAGGAATTTGCATTCAATCATGTATACCTAAAATGCTTGACAAATTAACTTCAGAACAATTGGCTTGGTTTGCTAAAAGCATTATTATTCCACAACAGCATGGTTTTCTTTAGGGTCGTTCAACAGTATCTAATTTGTTGGTATACAAACATTTTGTATCATCTGCATTGGATGGAAGTTATCAAGTTGACACAGTATACACCGACTTCGTCAAAGCTTTTGACAGAGTTAATATAGAGCTGTTGGTACGTAAACTATCTATTATGGGTTTACATGGACCTAGTCTTTCTTGGATAAACTCCTTCTTGCTTCATAGAATTCAAATTGTACGCATAAAATTTTTTTGTTCGACTCCAATTTCAGTGTCATCAGGTGTTCCGCAAGGATCTCATTGTGGGCCTATACTATTTTTACTTTTTATTAATGATTTGTACGTTGTATTAAAAAATAGTAATTTTTTAATGTATGCTGATGACTTGAAAATTTTCAAGACCATTAAATCCTTGAATTACTGCTGTGAGTTACAGAATGATTTAAATAGTTTATATGTATGGTGTAATGAGAATCTACTTGACTTAAATATTAATAAGTGCGTTTCAATATCTTTCACGCGCTCTAAAAACGTTATTGATTTTATTTGCAAAATTAACGCAAGACCACTCGAAAGAAAAACCGCAGTTACTGATCTAGGGGTTACTTTCGATTCTCATCTCAACTTTAACCAACATATTGACCTAATTTGCAATATGTCTCTCAAAAAATGGGGATTTGTATGGCATATTGGTAAAGAACTTGGCTTGGACTGTTTTCGATTACTATATTGTGCATTGGTTCGCTGCCACTTAGAATATGCGTCGGCAGTTTGGTCTCCACACACAGACATCAATTGTCACAAATTGGATAGGATTCAGAATAAATTTCTTCGAAATATGGAGTACAAGACAGGTCAAAGTCACATCCAGGGTTCATACACTAACATCATGTGCCAGCTTCGTATAGATTCGTTAGGAAAGAGAAGAGCGATCGCTGACCTGTGCTGTCTTCATCGTCTAATTAATGGTTCCTTGGACTGCCCTGACCTACTAGCAGAATTAGATTTCAACGTACCCAACAACAGGACCACTAGAAATACACCTCTCTTTCGTCAGAGTTTATATAATAGTAATATTGGTGCAAATAATTTAATACAGCGCAGTATGTCTATTGCTAATGGAATATTTAAAGAACCTTGGTTTAATTTATTTGATTCTTCTTATTCTTCGTTTAAAGTGAATTTAAAAAAGAAACTATTTATTTAATTTCTTGTTTAACTCTATAAGTCTTTTTTATTTAAGTGTACTGTTTTTTGTCCAATTAAACTTTAGTTTCATTTTACTGATGTTGAATTCATAATATTATTTAATCTCTTTTTTTATGTTTTAAATTTTGTAATTTCTATTGTAACTTAGTTTTAGTTTTATGCATAACATGTATTTATACTTATTATTGTAAATGGGGTTACCCGTCAATAAATTATTATTATTATTATATATTATTGATCTCTTGTTTCTGGTTAGGCTGTGTTCTTGTAAATTTATAAATGTCTGTGTGTGAATTTTCAGTTAATTTTAATTCAGTGATTTTTTATACATCTGGATAATTCTTTCTCTATTATTATTTTTGGTTTGTATTTTGTTCTTCTTTCTCTAACGTATCTTCTATATTGCTGTTTTGTTCCTTTCCCTTGATCATTATATTTTCTGTTCCCTCATCGATTTTTTTATAAATTTCTTTGCTTTCCTTACTCTATATATTTCTGACTTAAGAAACAAGATGATGACGGTGACCGTTATTATGTAGTATTTCATTTTCAAATACAGGATGAAATAAAACATGATTTTATTGATTTTGCAATATTAATAAACATAGAAAATCTTATTTTATTTCATCCTACATTTCTATATATTTCTCTTGCCAATAGTCTTCCATTTATTAGACTTTCGATTGTTAAATGGTCTATTATTTTTTATGGAGCTAATGTAATCCCTACTTCTCCTCTTGCTGTTTCAGTTTGTTCAGCCCCCAACCATATTAACCAGTGACCTCCAATAAGAACTTTGTTTTTCGATAAGGGCAAATCGAAATAACATGACAGTTTTCTGTCATATTAGTAATAGAAGCTACTCAATAATTGCATTGAAATAATAAAAATCTACTATGAAAATTGTGGATCTGTAAAAGTTAGACTTAGATATTTTCAGTCAATATAATCGCCCTGGTATTAAGATTTTGGTCGATAAATTTGAGTCGGCAGGCTCGGCACATATCGTTTGTTCGATCGGGCTATTTAAGTGAAAATATCATAGCGGTGAGCCACAGTATTGAAGAAGATCCGAATTTGTCAGTTCTTCGACGTTCTCAACAATTGGTAGTCTTTGTGGATGACTGCTTATTTGTCATTAATTTGAACTATTTTTAGGTTTTTTTTTCATGGCGAATTTTGCGTAACGATTTGGTTTTGAAGCCTTACTAAGTGTGACTGGTGAAAGAATTGAAGCCGGCCGACCATTTACATCATCGTAGATTCGCTGAAATTATCTAAGAACTACTCGCTAGTTATCATGAAAAAATCATTTTTTTCAGACGAAGCCCATTTTCATTTATCTGGATACATCAACAAGCAAAATTGCCGCCTTTAGAATCTTGAAATCTAAGAGTGATTGTTGATTGTTGTGCGCTATGTGGTCTGGAGGTGTGATTGGGCCGTTTTTCTTTTGTGAAAATTCTGTTGGAAATGCGGTTATGGTTAATGGATTACGTCATCGAAAGATGTAAACAAATCAATTTTGACCTATTATTGATGATATGGATATTACTGACATGTGGTTTTAACATAATGGTGCCATTAATCACCCAGCTACCACAACAATGAATTTATTGCAAATCAAATTTCCCGATCACATAATTTCCCGAAATTCACCACTGGATTATTTTTGTGGGGCAATGTTAAAGACAGAGTCTATACGAAACCAATTTATCAGCTGACTCTTTCTAATACAATAAAAATTTGAATCATTTTCTTCTAAATCCTTTATTTTATCTTTTTTTAAAAAACAAAGTTCTTGTTGAAAAACAATTATTTATTTTCTGTACTTCTTTCACTTTTCTTTTTATTCTACATATTTCTATTTTTTGTTTTCTCGTTTCTTCTACCAATTCTACTTCTTTCCCGGTGGACTTGTTATATTCCATCTACCTATTCTCATTTCAATTCCATTATCTTCTATCCTTCTTGGTCCGTTTTGTTTTCCCTTCCCCAATATTATATTTTCTATGTCCATTCTATTCGTCAGCATTTTATTTATCATCTTCTTCTCTGTTTGTTGTCTTATTAGTTTCTTTATTGCAGTTGCATTTAAAAAACACATACAAAACGCCATGATTTATAAATTTGGAACATAAAGAAAGCCAAACTAATAAATAAAAATTGGGCTGATTCGATAAATTGACGATAAACTTTAATAGAAACCGAGGTAAAATATTTAACTAAAGTAAAACAACTTTACAATCACTTTTTTATACATTTTCATTAGATTTAATTCAGAATTAATATAGATTTAAACGTGGTCATTGATTAAAACGTCAAGAGTTTTTTTGAAAAATTTAAAATTATTTTCTGCATAAATGGTAAAATTACAAACACTTTCACTAGTGTTATTTGCACTTTTATATCTTAACATTAAATTTTGTATAGTTGGTCTTAATTTCATTAGACAATTGACTTATTTAAATCCACTGTAGAAAATATATAATTTCTTTAGGCAAATTATCAGTAAACGAAAGTAATGTTTAGATTTAGGACAGATTTTTATTTAATATGCCTTTTCCTTTTTTAAATTAACAACTCATACTTTTTTTAAATTTTGGCAGATAATAACCATACGAATTGCGGCCGTTGAATATAAGAAAGTTCAGCCTTATAATCAATTACTAACACCAAATGATCTTTCAACGTGATGTAGAATATTTTAAAACATAATGAGATTCACAATAAAAGTGAATAAAAACATTAAGTCCTTTTCTCGATTCGCATACAATTCAAATTATGATTTTATTCGTAAACAAATATTATAAGACCTTAAAGGGAAATTACTCGAAACATTAGTATAAATAAATTTGACCATTAAAAAAACACATAAATCATATTTTCACGCACCGTTATAATCCATTTTCCATAGATTACTCAAGTATTGCTTATATAATTTTTAAATGCTGTATTTGCAATCATACGAATCCACCTTGAGCTTAATACAAAATAATTAATTAATTAATTACAAAACCATCGATTATAATCAATTGCATTTTCATAAGCAACAATAACTGTAATAATATTATTAAACGTAACTTGTAATTAGCACTAACAATAGCAGCAAAACACCGTAAACGAATTATATTACTGTTACCTCGATTACAACGAACTTGTGAAATCCACCTTGAAATAAATACGACTCAATACGTTAAAAATATAAACAGTTCTTGAATTATGGTATAAACGATATTCAATCTGTATAATTTACCATTGCGGAAAACTTTGAAGGGTAATCCGCGTACAATATTTATTATTATCTGTTAATATAATATGCAACGATATGTGTTGTTTAAATCAGTTTTTAAAGTTTGGAATATATACTCTTTATTTTAAATAAATAAATTTGACCTTTAGCGTTAAATAATTTATAATATACTTTACTTTAAGGTTGAAAATATGTAATTATTTTGTTCTCGGAAAATATTTAATATTTTATTTTATTATTGGTTGATTTATTTTGTTTTCTTGTTGTTTAACTTTGGGATTGAATTAATTGAAAGACACTAAACTATCGCACTTACTATGTTTTTACCACTAAAAAATAAAATTTTGCTTCACTTGATAATGACATTAAAACGTCGAAATTTAAGGTGTGTGGTTTTGTAATATATATATATATATATATATATATATATATATATATATATATTACATAATGTTTAGTGGTAAAAACATAGTAAGTACGTTAGTTTTGTGTTTATCATAAATTAATACGTAGTAACGGCCGCCACAATTCTTGATTAATTGAAAGACCCTTGTCCTTGGCTGTTAACATAATTTGATACGAGTATAGCTGAAAACTACAACAGAGCAAATAAATGCAATAAATAGTGATTAAAATTTAAAAAAGAATTTTTGAATTCAAGTTTGTCGGTTCTTTATATATTACAAATTAAACATATTTGTTTTTACTAGCACATTAATTTATCTAAGATTTCTGATTTTATATTGTGATTAACGTTTGTAGTTTAGTAGAATACGTTATCTTGTAATAATTTTTGATTCAATTGAGCTCTTAGCTGTAATAACTTTTGAGTGATGTCAAATTAATTTTTGGCGGAGAATTGAGCAGTGATGTTTTTTTTAAACCGAGCCAATTGCAAAGTTAGGCCTGTGGCGTTTTGTTAGTTCATAGAAGCAAGATTCCTGCGGATTCAGATTCAAAATTTGCATTTACAAAAAATTATTATTGGTTAGAAGTTTCTAAAGTTTGGCTGTTTCAAAACTCTTTGGTCATGGTAGAAAAGTAATAATTTGATGTATCTAATATTATTACTGTAGTTCACTTATCAACTTTAAGAGGATGTTTTCTATTCATGAGTATTTGGTATTATAGTAATATTAATTTAGTTCTGGAAAATGTTTTAGAAATAATTCTATGTTAGGTTACGTTACATTAGATTAGGTTGCGATAACAAGGAATTCAAAGCAAAAATAATCAATAAATGTTTCTTTCATTACAAATGTTTTAATATCGAGGAAGATCGTATACATACAAAGTGATGTATTTTTTTAAACATTTAAGTGAAGTAAACATAATATAGACAATAACGTTTCTATTGAGAGTTCTATCGGTTTAATACTAACATATTTATCAGTTCATTTACGTATTAATCAGCAGTACATAAAACAGCCGGACATACTTAAGTAAGCGTAGGCATGACGCGAGAATTACTTTACTTTACCTAATATCGTTACCTGTTTTGAGAAGAAGTAGCAAAAAATATGTTAGCTATTTTAACACACAAGAAGCTAGCGATAGACTAAAGTAAAACTATGACGTAATAACAAACAACAATCACGAGGCATATCATCAAAATAACAAATATCATGGACATACATTTATACAAATGATCAAGAATACGAGGGTTCCCTTTAATATTTTAGTTCTGAAAGAGTCTCTTGTTCGCAATATTGAATGTATGCTGGTCACACTAATGCCAAAGGATGCCTTAATCTCACGTTAAGTGATATGACGACTTTGCAATATCAATTGATTGATTGTTGAGGCACTTATGCGTTGAAAATCCATATTCAATATTAAGATAACCAGACTGTTAGATTTTCAAATTTGGTTTATCTTAATCTTTAATTCCGTATCGAAGAAATGTGTACTAATAAATAGGTACTTAATGATTATGAATGACAACGTGTTGATTCAATTAAAATTTCAGCGTTATTTTTGAATATTTGTTGAATTTGGTTCTCGTTTATCACGTGGTGAAACATTTTTTAATAGTAAGGATTGTTTATAGAAAGGCACTTGGTTGGTTTCACAATTTTTACGATTTATTCCGACTAGTTTCGATTTTTACATCATTATCTAGGAATGGTACAGAGGATAAAATATTTTTGCTTAAATACTAAAATTTATACATTCAGGTAATAAGGGCGGTCATAATTGGGGAACTCCAGATTTCGTCGTTTTCGTTTACGAGGTGTTTTCCCCGTTAGCTAAAGCGTTAAAACGAGGTGTTTTCCCCGTTAGCTAAAGCGTTAAAACGGGGAAAACACCTCGTAAACGAAAACGACGAAATCTGGAGTTCCCCAATTATGACCGCCCTTATTACCTGAATGTATAAATTTTAGTATTTAAGCAAAAATATTTTATCTTCTGTACCATTCCTAGATAATGATGTAAAAATCGAAACTAGTCGGAATAAATCGTAAAAATTGTGAAACCAACCAAGTGCCTTTCTATAAACAATCCTTACTGTTATTTTTGAATCTAAATTGTATTTCAGAAACGACGTATTAATGTATCTTTATTTAAACTTTATCAAACATGGTTAAATATATACAAATAAAATAACGAGACATTCACAATATGGAAGGAGTAAAAAAAACATACATATAATTATATATATAACACCATGCTGACGGGCGGAGTTCACGTTTGCAGGTGATCTTCCACTCAAACCCTTATCCTCTCCTCTACTGTTCATACAACACCAGCTTCAGATACATATATTTTGCATTTACAGGTAAAAATCTATAATGTTCACGATGCGTAATCCCCTTGATTCCGCATCGTGAACGGATTATAGATTTTTTAAAGTAGCGTATACATTAGATAGATTAAGCTTTCTATCTTTGGTATAGTGATGTAAAATTATAAGATTTTGAATTTTGAGAAATGTTTAAATTCCAAAGAATTATTTGAAAAGGTGTTATTATTTTGATTTGACATAAATGCCCGGAAATGTTTAGAAAATCTAGATTCGAAGCTGCGACCTTTTTGTACTATGTAATTTGATTTTTTTAAGGGATTGTATCTTTTGTGTTAAATAAAATGTTTGACAATTTACAATTGGCTCTAAAAGGAACACGATGATTGTGTTTTCGGAAAATGTGAGCAATTTTTTCTGTAGTTATACCATAATAAGTGAGGGTAGTAAATGACTCTGTATTTGGGGTTGGGTTTATTGGATAAATATATCAAAATACAATATCCTATATTAGAAATCATTAATTTTTGTTTGGGTTAATTAATATATTTAATTTTTTTGGCAAATATGATTTTTTGTAATAATGTAATATGATTTTTTATTTCGGGCCAATATTATGATCTTTTCGCGATCGTTTGTTCTACCTTCGGTTATGTTTGATATAATTTCTTCTTGCCTTTCTTCATCTGTAATGTCTTCCAATATTCCATTACATTTAATTAATTTATACGGGCTACATTTTAATATTTTTCTCAGAATGTGAATGAATAAGCAAATTTTGGGTCAATATAATTTTTGACTAGCTTGATTATTTTCCATATCACTTCTAGATTCTTGGGCACATGAATCTAGAAATTCGGTTTTTAGTTGGGAATATTTGTTCTGATTTGGGTTTTAGGAGAGACTGTAAAATGAAATTAATTTTAATTTGTTAGTCCAATGAATTCAGATTTATGATGTTTTTAGAGATTGGATTTTCTTGAATGTGGTTTCCTTGGTTTGAATGAGTGATATTATGAGTACTTTCTTCCCTATCTGATTGTTCATTATACCTAGTGCCTTTGAATGGATTTTTATTTATATTTGGTATTATCGATTCGTTTTCGTATTTTTGTTGTTGTTGTTTTTGCATTAAATTATTAAATTGGTTCATATTCTTAAAAAAAAGTTAAATTATTCTTTTGTGACAATTTTGACAAGCTATTAAGTATCTGCAATTGCATTAATCTTTCCTTTTTGCGTTTCATAATCAAACTTCTAATGTTAAGAACTAACGAACTAATTTTGAATTTGGCACTTTTAGTGAATTGAATTTGGCTGTTTATGACTTATAATTTCGAATTGTCTGCCGTATAGGTATGATGGCTAGTAATTCTTTTTCAATTGGACTGTAATTTTGGTCAGAGTTCATTGTATGTATGCTACCAATGTGTTTTTGCCAATTGGACCTGTGATAGATTTGCGCCAATAGCTACATTACTCGCGGCTGTCAAATTAAAAGATTTACTGAAAACAGTGTATTGTAATGTGGGTTCGTTAATAAACAATTTATAGTTTACAGTGTTGAATACAAATAATAAATTTGAGAGGAATGCTTGATGGTCTTTAACAAATTTTCTAAAATAATTTAATTGATTAATGGTTGAGGCGTTCACTTCGTGATACATCTTGAATATTTAAATAAAGTAAAACTCACTTTGTTAATATCACACTATTTATTTAAAAAGTGACTCGAGCTTCGATCAACAGCTGATCATTTTCAAACTTAAAGTAATTTAAAATACATTTCAACACAATTTATATACAGTTAAATAAAGAGGAGGATACTAGGTCTAACTGGTCGTTAATTATGGGGAAGTCCGGATTAGATTTTGCTTTGTGAATTTCCAGCGACTCGAGTAAATCCATTTTAAGCCCTTTCTCGGCGAAATGGATTATCTCGAGTGCGTCTTCATCAAAGGTATGTCGGTTCTCAATTAAATGGTTCGCGAATGTCGAATTTGTTTTATTTAATCGAAATGATGCTTTATGTTCGTTTAGTCTAGTTTTGAAGTTGCGACCAGTTTGCCCTACGTAAATTCCTTGACAATCTTTGCATATTAACTTATAAATACCTGATCTATTTAACTTATCGATAGGTGTTTTTGCATTAAAAATAGAGGTACAGATATTATTGGTTTTGAACGCTACATCAATGCCCTGTCTTTTTAGGATATTACGGATTTTTAGACTGACTTCACCAAAGAATGTCAATGATTTGTATGTTTTATTTTCTTCTTTTGGACATGCGTATAACATTTTGTAAATATTGTTATTCTGTTGTTTTTGAATTAAATTATCTATTGTTTTCTTCGAATACCCATTTGTCTTTGCTAATGTATGAATAGTTTTAATTTCTTTTTGATAGCCAATTTCTGATAAAGGCAACGTTATTGCTCTATGAATCATCGCGTTAAATGAAGCTAATTTATGTTTGAGAGGGTGTCTTGAATTGTAGGGTATGAGGGAATCGGTGAAGGTTGGTTTCCTATATATTTCAAAATTAAATTGGTTTTTTGTGTTTGTGATTGAAAGATCAAGATATTTAATATTTTTGTTATGTTCTGTTTCTAATGTGAATTTAATATTAGGGTGAATTGTATTTATAAAATTTAAAAAGTTATTTAGTTGTCTGTCTGTCCCGGTGAAGCCGGCTAATATGTCGTCCACATATCTGTACCAAAATTTGATGTGTGTTTTGCCCATTTTTGAGTTTAGGATGATATTTGTTAAGTTTGCCATAAATATTTCTGCTAGCAATGGACTTAAAGGAGAGCCCATTGCTAAGCCTTCTTTTTGTTCATAATATTTGCCATTGAATGTAAAATAGTTATGTTTTAAGACGATCTTCAGCAGGTTTATAAATTCCGTTTTAATTGTTGGGTTGACGTTATTTTTATCAAATATAATTCTAATTAATTCAATACATTCGTTTTGTGGAATTTTTGAAAACATGTTTGTTACGTCGAATGAGACCATTTTAATATTATTTTCTAGTTTAATTTGAGTTAGTTTATGAGTGAGTTCAAACGAGTTTTTTATTGATCGAGGATCGGAAAAATTGTCTGAAATTTCTTTAAATAATGAATTAAGTTTGACCGAAATCTTATGGGCTGGTGTATTTATATACGTGACAACTGGTCTGATTCGTCGGTCGGGTTTGTGTATTTTAATAAAACCGTACAATCTAGGACAAAATGGGTTCATAGGGAGAATTTTGAATTTTTCTTTTTCTGAGAGAATGGCGTTAGTATTAGAAATTTCTGTTTTTAATTCTTTATGAAATTGACTGGTTGGATCTTTGTTTATTTCTGTAATGCCGGATGAATCGATAAACTGTGTAATTTTTTGTTGGTAATCTTCTGTTTTTAATATTATTATCGAGTTGCCTTTATCAGCTTTTGTTATCGTTAAGTTATTTGACTTCATTTTGTTTTTAATGCTTTTTACTGTCGAAGAGTTTGACGTGTTTTGAATATTTGAATTTTTTATAATTTTACCTATTTTGTTTTTGGTTAACTCACAATCATTGACATTCTTTAGTGCTAATTCTGTCTCGACGATTAAAGTTTCTTTAAAATTCCGGTTATTTAAGTGAGGTGAAAATTTTGGGCCTAATTCTAATAACTTTAATTCCTTGCTAGTAAATTTAATGTTTGATTCATTAATTACCCGTGGATAAAAGGTTGTGTCGTTTGTTGTAGAGTTTGTTCTTATGTTGTCTTCTCGGGATGCTGCAAGATTCGCCAATTTCCTTTGTTGCGTTTGTGTTTTCTTGTAGATAATGTGGCTTACCCTGCTCCTAACTTGGTCGTCTAGTAGGTCGAATTCGACTGGGTGTAGATGAAACGCCAACTCCGTATGAAGGATTTTGATGTAAGTAAGCAGAGTGTCTCTTCGTTGGAACCAAAATTTAGCTTCTGCTTTTATCCACTGTTTTTCGGCAAACTGCTTGGTTTTCCTGGCTGCCAGTGTGTTGGTATTAATTTTAACTTGCCATCCATTTAATCCATTTCGCCGAGAAAGGGCTTAAAATGGATTTACTCGAGTCGCTGGAAATTCACAAAGCAAAATCTAATCCGGACTTCCCCATAATTAACGACCAGTTAGACCTAGTATCCTCCTCTTTATTTAACTGTATATAAATTGTGTTGAAATGTATTTTAAATTACTTTAAGTTTGAAAATGATCAGCTGTTGATCGAAACTCGAGTCACTTTTTAAATAAATAGTGTGATATTAACAAAGTGAGCTTTACTTTATTTAAATAAAATAATTTAGATGATTTAAGAAGCGTTTAAGTTTTTATGGGTTTTTGGTAAGGGATATTTTTTGGTTGCCGAAATCTTAGTATTATGATATAGCCTATATAGATTTCTTCTTTTAGAAATTTTGATTTATTAGGCTGTATTTTAAAATTTGTTTCTCTGAGATTTTTGAATACTTTTGCTAAACTTTCGAAGTGTTCTTCTAAAGAGGTTGAATAGATTAAAACTTGATTAAAACACTAACACTTTCTTCACAATTAATTTTTATTTCGCTAGATGTACATTTCGGGTACTATGCACCCTTTATCAATAGCTTATAACTAATTTATTCTAAAGTAGTGGCGGCGTATTTATACCTAAAGAGATTATTGGGAAAAAACGTGGATTAAGGAATTACTGAGAAAGGTGTGGTTGGCTACTGCTGATTTTTCAGGGTTTTGATTTTTAATATGGTAAATATGTTCTTTAAATCTGAATCTTTAGATAAAGAAAAATCAGGAATATATTTAATTAGCTACAACACTTTCCAAAAAGTTTATATAGGACAAATAAAACGAAACCTAGGAATCATATTTAAAGAACATATTTACCATATTAAAAATCAAAACCCCGAAAAATCAGCAGTAGCCAACCACACCATCACAGCAGGCCATGAATTTTCAATTAATAATACAAAAATTCTAAAACATTCCACAGGATATAAATTAAATATGTTGGAGGCTATTGCAATGAAAAAACAGATGTATAAACTTCTAAATTTCGATTTAACCCCATTAAATAATCCCCTATTAGATTTAATACCTGCAATACGTCCCGACTAACAGAAATTGTAAATTAAATAAAACACTAGTTTGGCACTTTTTTCACTTGGTTTATTTTATAGCTAAATGTACATTTCGGTCAAAGTGACCATTATCAATAGCAAACTAAATAAATAACAGAAAATCAATCTAATATATACCTGCTCAGATTCGGGAAATGAGGAGAAGGTTAACAATTTTTTTAGTAATTGGGTTTTTTCGGGATTAGTGTTTCTAGTAATGGATTATTTAAAGCGGTTAAGTCGAAATTCAATAATTTGTTTTGATGCTTTTTCATATGAATTGCTTCTAACATGTTTAAATTGTAATTATTGGACATTTTTAATAATTTTACACTGTCTGCCGAAAATTTATGACCTGTTCTTAACGAATGATGGACAACTGCTGACTTTTCTTCATTTAAATTTTTTATATGATACATATGTTCTTTAAATCTGGTCATTACGTTTCTCCGGGTTTGGCCTACGTACAGTTTGTCGCAATGGGAACATTGTATTGAATAAATACCGGATTTTTCTAATTTATTTGTTTTCGAAAATGTGTTTCCTAAAAGTATTTTTAATTTTGAAGTTGTATAGTGGGCTGGTTGTAAATTAAATTTTTTAAATAGTTTTTTAAGGTTTTGGTTTAATTCAGGGACATAGTGGAGTTTGACGAAATTTTTATTATTTAATTTTTCAATGGGTTCTAAGCGGGAGGCTGAATGGAGAGTGTATCTAAATAATTGTTTATTAATTAATTTTTTGATTGTAAATCTCGGGTAATTCAGTGATTCTGCTATTTGATATATTAATTTAATTTCGTTGTTTCTGTTGGTGTCAGTCAAAGGTAGGGAAAAGGCTCGATAAATCATACTATTAAATGCTGCAATTTTATGTTTCATGGGAGAATTAGAGTGGAAGTGTATGTAGTTAAAGGTATGAGTGGCTTTCCTATATATATCAAATTCTAGTTTATTATCTTTTTTAATAATTAAAATATCTAAAGGTGGCAGTTGTTCTTTATTTTCTAATTCATATTAAGTGAGGTTATGAAGTTATCTAAGTTTAAGTCTTCTTAAGCAATTGCGAAAATATCATCTACATATCTGAACCATGTAGAAGGAAAGTGTGGAGTAGAATTTTTTGCTTTGTTTTCTAAATGATTTACGAAAAGGTGATAAAGGGTTTCCCATTGCGTTACCAAATGTCTGTTTGTAGAAGGAGTTGTTGAATTCAATAACATTGCATTCCATTACTAATTTTGTTCTATATGTTTGTGGGGTATCTGATTGTCTATTAATAATTGTTTTAAAATATCTACTGTTTCTTTAATTGGAATGCTTGGGAATAAGGATATCACGTCAAGAGATACAAGTTTTTCATCAGGTTTTAGGGTCATGTTTTTTAGTTTGTTGGCTAAGCAAATCGAATTTTTTACTGAAAAGTCATTTCTAATATCTAATTTTTGAAATTGGTTAACAAGCCATTTGGCTATATTATAGGTCGGCGAATTAATGTTGGATACTATTGGTCTATATGTACTCCCGGGTTTATGGATTTTCGGTAGACAGTATAATCTGGGTAATTAATTTATAAATGAGGTTTTTGTCTAGTAATGATGTTGAGTTTTTGAGGCAATTATTGATTTTTATGACACTATTAAGGGGATTTTTGTTTAATTTTGTATAGGGGTCTCTAATAATCGGTTTACATCATTAATGTAGTCACTTTTCTTAACAATTACAATGGCGTTACCTTTGTCCGATTTTAAGTAGTGGCAGTCTTTCTCTTGTAGGGTCTTGATTGTCGTGTTATCTTTGGTAAACCTTTCTCAGTAATTCCTTAATCCACGCTTTTTCCCAATAATCCCTTTAGGTATAAATACGCCGCCACTACTTTAGAATAAATTAGTTATAAGCTATTGATAATGGGTGAATAGTACCCGAAATGTACATTTAGCGAAATAAAAATTAATTGTGAAGAAAGTTTTAGTGTTTTAATCAAGTTTTAATTAGATCTTCACGTAACTCAACAACAAATTTCTATAGGTTGAATAGATGATTATATCGGCAACGTAAACTAAACAGATTTTATTTTGTAAACCACGGAGTACATTGTCCGTTTCTCTTTGAAAGGTAGTAAGAGCTTTTAAACCAAATGGCATTTTGATATACTCAGGAATGTCTGCTTAGTCAAAAGTTGTCAAGTAGTTACGTAATTTGTTTAGAACATCAGAAATATTTGGAAGTGGGTGATTGTTGTCAATTGTTTCTTTATTTAAATTACGATCGTCTACTACAATATCCACTTTTTTTACCAAAGGCATCAGCCTTCTTTGGAACAATAATAATAATAACATTCGTTTTCGCAAGTGGTAACTTAAAAGTAGGAATAATATTGATTACAAGGAGCAAACATCATGCCTTAAAAACATTTTATTAAAATAGTTAACAATACAAAATGGGAAGACCAGGTCGAATTAGTCGTACGAATAATTTCTTGATCCAACAATATCTCATTAGGCATTCAAATTTTTAAATTATCTAAACCTATTAATTCATCATAAATAGTGTAAAATTTAAAAAGATAAAATTTGAGATTTACGTTTTCGTTGAATTCCGAAAGAAACTGGAATTTCCGCATAATAATCTTGTGTTGATGATTGGAAAATGATTAAAAATTACAATGGAATTATATTTTTAAAGCCCCCTTTAAATTATTAGTTAACACTATTTAGTTAACACTTGTTCTACCAAAGTCATTATCAATCCAGAAATTGCTTCAAAAAGTTGCAAATAATGTATTTTTTATTAACCATTCACTTCATGAAAAATACATTGTTTGCAATTTTTTGAAGCAATTTCTGGATTGATAATGGTTTTGGTAGAACAAGTATTAATTAATCATTTTAAAGGGGCTTTAAAAATATAATTCAATCGTAATCTTTTTATTAGTTGATAAATGATTTCTAATATTAACTATTTTCGTTATCAAAATATAAATCGTTTTTGGTATTCGGTACAATTGTTTTATTTTTTGCTTGTTTGTTTTATCGTTTATTTTCATATTAAAAAGTTTTTTAGCTATGTATTTTGGTTTTTGACCGTTATTTTGAAAATTATTATTTATAGGGGGTATATAAAATTGCAAATTAAATCGTTTCGTAGTTGAACTCATTGGTATTGATCTGTGTTGTTTTAAATGCCGAAAATTGAAATGATTTTTCATATAGAAAATTGTTAGTTGAAGAACTACATTATATCGCAAAACAAACCAAATTATTTGTTAAAAAATCTACAGACATTTTAGTTAGTTTTGATAACAACTTTTGTCCTTCAAGGTACTGTCAATGAAGAGCTAAAATCTAGTTTTAAAAAATCCTTTGTAACTAATACAATGAAAGTCGCTATAAACAAAGGAATCGTGTTTT
Organism: Ontholestes murinus; assembly: GCA_963969525.1. NCBI lineage: Eukaryota > Metazoa > Arthropoda > Insecta > Coleoptera > Staphylinidae > Ontholestes > Ontholestes murinus. The sequence continues at coordinate 33,845,071 of OZ018399.1, read as the reverse complement.
TTTAACTTTTTTACTTTGCGTAAAGTCGGACACTTTCTGTAATCTCACAAGTATAAAATTCTCTTCCAAACTTAAAAGTATATATCAGACAAAAACATAAGAGCCGTCTAGGAAAATCTATCTTCTTTATCCCTTATCGAACATTCCAGAACAACAAGACACAAGTTCAATTTCAATAAAACCATTTCTGTGCAGCCAAAAAAATGAAGCAAAATAATACTGATAAGCTAATAATCTCATGGAGTTTAGCGATTGAATAGAGAGAGCAACTCGTAATTATATAAATTTTAATTTAATAAATCCCAAAATATAAGACGTAATCCTTGTATTATATTCAAATTTAAATAATTATGAGTTACTCTATTCAATCGCTAAACTGACATTAACTGCCCTAAGTTCCACCTAAAAAGTGGATATAAAACGAAATAAAGGACAAAATAAAAGCTTCCAGATGTGGACGAAGATCGCTGACTTTCCACATCATGGTGCCAATGGGGTTTGAGTGGAAGAACATAATTTATTATGAACTCCACCCGTCGTGCTCTAAAAAAAAAAACCTATGTTATTGTAATTTTTACATGTATTTTTATTAAGAAAGAAGATCAAACTTGTAAATAAATAAATAAATAAGCTGCATGAGATTATTAGAATATCAGTATTATTTTGCTTTTATTTTTTTGCTGCATAGGTTTTATAGAAATTAAACTTGTGTTCTTTTGTTCTAGAACGTTCGGCGAGGGATAAAGAAGATAAATTTTCCTGGACAAGAAAAAAAAAATACATCGGACAGAAACATTCTGTCCGATGTATTTTTTATTTTTTATTTTTGAAGGAAATTTTATACTTGTGAGATTAGAGAAAGTGTCCGACTTTACGCAAAGTAAAAAAGTTCATAATTCATTTTGTGTTTGTTACAATGGATTTTTTTATAATTAGATTTTAGCAGTTTGAGTCTTTCATTGGCAGTAACTTGAAGGACAAAAAGTTATTCTGCTAATAATTTTCTATATGAAAATTCGATAGAACCCGTTTAATTATTTCGGCACTTATGGCAACGCATATTAATACCAATGATTGTATCAAAAACAAAAATACATAATTAAAGAACTTTTAAATATCAAAATAAACGATTAAACTTACGAATAAGAAAACTTCGTAGAAAATCAAACTACCGAATACCAAAAACAATTTATATTTTTATAACGAAGATGGAATTACATTTTTTTTTATTTTATGAACCACTCTATCTATCGTTTTTAATCATCAACACACGATCACTGTACGGAAATTCTAGTTTTTTTCGGAATTCAACGAAAACGTAAATCTCAAATTCTATTTTTTTTTTTTAATTTTACACCATTTAAGATGAATTAATAGATTTAGATAATTTAAAATTTTTGAATGTCTAATTAGATTTTGTTGGATCAAGGAATTATTTATCCGACTAATTCGACCTGGTCGGCCCCTATTTGAATTGTTGACTATCATCAATTGTTATTAATGCATGATGTTTGCTCCTTATCGGCTCGTCACGAAAAATAAAGTGCCGAATTTTTGTTCAAATTAATTTATATTATTATTGATTGCTTTTATATGCTAAGTAATGTAAATTTTTATGTTTCAACACAAGTTTTTAGAAATATATTTACTTTTAAGTTACCAATTGCGAAAACGAATGTTATTATTATTATTATTGTTGTTCTAAAGAATGCTGACGCCTTTGGTAAGAAAAAGTGGAGAATTGTAGTAGACGATCGTAATTTGAATGAAGAAACAACTGACAATAAGTACCAAATTATACCAACAAATATTTCTGATGTTCTAGACAAATTAGGTAACTATTTGACTTAGGTAGCGAATTCTAACAGATTGAATTGAATCCAGTAGACATTCCTAAAGCCACTTTCAATGTGGAAAATAGGAAATTTGTGAGTATATCAAAATGGCATTTGGTTTAAAAAGATGCCCCTGCTACCTTTCAAAAGAAATGGACAATGTACTCCGTTCTAAAGAATAAATCTTGTATCTAGGTCATATCAAAATATTTTATGGAATAAAAGCAAACCCAGATAAGATTTCGGCAACCTTACCAAAAACCCATAAACAACTTCAAGGCTTCCCAAATCTTCTAAATTATTAGAGAAATTTATTAAAAAACTCTGCAAGAAATACCAAACCACTTATAACTTGCATAAAAAAGATACAATAATCAAATTTATTAAATAGGTTCAGTTATTCATCAACGAATTCATTTTACAATAGCTCAAAAATTCAGTAAATGTATTAATTTTACAACAGACGTGAGTAATGTAGCTGTTGGCCCAAATCTATCACAAGGTCCAATTAGCAAAAACAAGCTTGTAACATACGCATCATGAACACTAAATGACTGAACAAAATTATAGTACAGTTGAAAAAGAATTTGTATCCATTGTTTGGGCTACCATATACTTTTGACCATACATATATGGCAGACAATTCAAAATTATGTCACAAAGAGCCAAATTTAATTGACTAAAAGAGCCAAATTCAAAACTGGTTCGTCTGCATTAGAAGATTTTGATTATGAAACACAAGAAAAGGAAAAATTAATACAAATATAAATGTAGACTTAATGGCTTATCAAAATTTGCACAAAAGTATCATTTGACTTTCTTGAGTATTAAACAATTTAATTTAATACAATCCAGACAACAACGACAACAAAAAAATTACGAACACGAATCAATCCCAAATATTAATACAAATATTCGATTCGATTACGTTTGGAATAATGAACAAGTTAAACGTAGAAATTCAGCAGATACGGAAGAAACTACTCATATTACTACTCATTCAAACCAAGGAAAACCGATTAAAAAGATCCAATCTCTAAAAATCTGAATTCATTTGATTACCAAATTCAAATTTATTTCATTTTACAATCTCCCATAAGACTCGGAACAAATATTTCCATCTAAGTATCTACAAATAATATAGAAAATGACATAATCAAGCTGTTCAAAAATTATATTGACCTAAAATATTAAATAGACAGAGAAATATAATTGGAAAATGCACTCGTTGATGAATTTTGCAAAAATACATAATATTCAGACACGTTACATAATAATTAAATATAACACTACTTTGGCACTTTTTTCACTTGGTTTATTAATCGCTAGATGTACATTTTGGTCACAAAGTGACCATTATCAATAGCAAACTATTTTTGGTAGCGATTAGTGTTTTATTTAATTACAAACATTTTCACGTACTCTTAAAATTCAACACGTTACATAATAGTTTATAATCTTCAATCAAACGGCCCCATTAAAAGATTCGATTCAATCATAATCAAACAATTAAGAATAATTAGAAACCAAACTAACCACAGAATTGATATTGCCTTAGGCAATCTTAAGACAAGAACAAACAAATTAATTCAATAATAAAGTAGATATAATAAACGGACATTTAAACACTAAATACCCCTTTTATATTAATATAAACCATCAATTATTAAAAATCTACATTCAGGAACTTCTCGATTTGATAAGAAAAAATTTATAGAAAATGAAATAAGCAATTATATAATAAAGAAGGACGGACAATCAATTGCCACAACTAAAATCGCAATGAACCATTTAATTACGAAAAGAAATGAGCCGAAGTCGAAGCAAATTAAATCCAAAATTTTCAAAATAAAAAATAATTGAGGATAAAGGTATGAAAATTAAAACTTCCTAAAAACACAGTTACATAAATAAAATTTAAGAGGGCTGAAATCTGTCAAAACCCAATTTGTACAAGATTCTCATAATCCTCCTGATCCTGTTAGCAATAGTGAACCTCTGAGAAATTCAAATAGTGAGCTTGTATTAGAATCCTAGAATCTTTTCATATAAATTAGGATCTACAAAAGTAAATTCTAAATTTTATACATTTTTTCATTACTTAGATCTAGCACCAATCATTAACTAATTAAAAGTATTAAATCCAAATTACCAAAATATACCAATGTATATAAAGGACGGATTGAGTCTTTTTGATTTAAATAAATCTGATGAAATATTATTATCCAAAGAAACATAAAATCAATTCGTTGGTTCCAGTTGCGATCGAAAAATAACCAAAGTAATACTATTCGAAAGGTAAATCAAGAAAACTATCAACCTAATAAATTGATAACTTTAACAAAACAATCACAGTGATACTAAACAATTTAAAAAAATAATAGTTACTGGACTAACCGAAATGGAATGAGGTCGTATATAAAAATCGTCGCAAAAATCCAGCTCATCCAGTGGACTGTACCATGAGGCTCACAACTTCAACCGCAATTAAGAAGAATAGAATTATTCGAGACAAGAAATCATAGGGGGATTATAACTTTAGAGCACCCACCCAAAATGCATGGTTACATATAGGTAGAGAAAAACCCAAAGTACCCGTTAAAAAGATTATAGATTGAGGTTCCCGTCTCGACAATTTATCGTAGAAAAATCTAATAAATCCACCACATAATCTTTTAAACTCACCGCCCACTTTGATCTTCTAGAAGAACTTGTTGCACCAGACATATGGCCATCTAGCATAGCCCTTAGACGATTCAAGTCCAAACCCAATCATGCAGACTCGCGCGATCACGTCAACCTGTTTTACATAAAAATTCAATCTATTAGAAATAAATTAAACGAATTTTAAATATTTCTGAAACACCAACCGAACAACTTGGATGTCATATTGTTAACTGAACATTGGCTTATTTTTGAACTTTGGCCAATAGGAGAAGAATTGCTTGGACAACACCAGGCCACACACAAGGCCTGGTGTAGACCACGCAATTCACCAGAAGCTTCGGGAGCTCGGTTGGGAGATTCTTATCCATAAATCTTATAGTCTGGACCTGGTACCAGGTGATTACCAACTGTTCCTGTCCATAACGAATAATTTCGCTGGTGAAAAATTTGCGAATCTTCTATGAGTGAGGCATAACGAAATTACCTTCAAAATGGCAACAAATTTTCGAACAAAAACCATGGATTTCTTTTTAGGACACCTAATATTATTAACTCAGGCCAGTAATTTTTTTCTTTTTGAAAGTTGATTTCGATCTGATATCTGATTTTGTATAATTTTGATCTGCTAAATTCAAATCCGAGTGTTTTTTTACCAATGTTGAAATAAACTAATAAAAAAATTGGTCAAAATGAATGCTACTTTTATAACCTTGTTCCTCACTCACATCATCAAGAATTTTCGGAAAGTTATCAAGATGTCAGTGTAAAAAGTGAACTTTTATGCTCATATGTATATTATTATTATTATTCCATTCCAATTCCATAAATTTCTGTAGCATGTTTTTCACAATTTCCTTGTAACTAGGATCCTTTTTGTTTTCCAAAAATCCTTCAATGAACTTAACAAATGAAATCTATGCATCTTTCTCAGTTTTGTTAATGGTATTAACAAATTCTTGAACGCCGAAAATGCCTTCCTTCAATTTTGCACCTGAGATGGCGGAGATTTTCCACGAAGGTGTTTGAAACAGTCTCCATCTTTATTTAAAGCTTTAACTTATTGTTTTATGAATCCTAGTTTAATATACAGTGGAGGCAACAACATTTTTTGTGGATCTGCTTTCGTGCAGAACCTATTTTAATTCGGGAGTTAAATTTTCTCTCCAGTCTTTTTTTATTCCCATGTTGATGTCTACTTCGAGTGTCCCACTCACACAAAAACATGTGTACTTGGTCCTAGTAGAAGTTTGCATAGTATGTGCAACCGGTACCAAAGAAAAGCATTCCAATTATGCAAGAGAATAGCATTAAGGCTTGTTTTAGAAGAATCAATTGAAAATTAAAAAATTGTGCGTGATGGAAACACAAAAATGTTTATTATTTTAGCCACTAAAACATAAAAAAAACAAAATCTCTTGAGATTTCGAAATCAACAAACTACAAAGCACGCAACCTAACTATTCTAAATATTTCGATATTAAATATAAACTTTAATATATCTAAAGCCACAGGGGGACTATTTGATTGTTCGAAAATAGATTCGACAAGATTTTAACCCTTTTGCTCCGAGCCATTTAAATGCAATGCTAGATTTCGGTGCCAAAAGGGAAAGAAAAAAGCAAATTATTAAATAATTGCGGCCAATAAATATTAGAAATTCATTTGACGCGACAAAAATATCAACTGCGTTTTTGGTGTCGTCAAGTTAACATTAATGAGTGGTACAAGCAAGAAAAAAAAAATCGTCAATATTCGGAGAAATATTTAAAATTTGGGTTCCTACCCGCTATCTACGATGAGCGCTTTCCTTTTTGTCTTTTATGCTAGCAATGCTTGACCGACGAATCAATGAAACGAGATCGTCTTGAGGTGCATTTAAAGGCCAAGATATTGCTCATATTAATTCAGATTTGAATTACTTTTAAACTTTAAAAAAAAATTTGAAAAGAGATCAACAATAAAGTCTCTATTTACTGCTCATACTTCAACTTACAATCATATTCTTGAGACTAGTTATCAAATACTATAGGAGAGAATATAATAAAACCGTCAATGTCAACATTTCTTAAAACGGTTCTTGAAATAGATGACAAAGATGTAAAAGTGTTTCAATATCTTCACTCATTTCGTATATTCTTCTGCTAACATTCTTACTGAGTGGCATAACATTACTGTTAGCACCAGAATAGACGAAATGAGTGAAGATATTGAAACACAACTTGTTGAAAAGTAGAAACAAGAAAATTCTCAGTGCAAATGGATGAATCAACTTTAGAGGATAGAGATAGTGCGGCAGTATTGATAACTTACGTAAGATATATTGATAAAGGGTATTTTGCACCTGGCGGTGTTTTAGTACGAGGAGTAGTTGTTTTAACTGCGCTCATAGAAATTAGTTTTTCTTAATATTTAATTTCATCAATTATACTGCACTAAAAATTTAACTTTTAATTTCAATTTTTAAATGCCATGAGCTGGCTTTTTATCTGTGGTGATATCGCGGCCTTCCACTAGGAAGGACGCGCATAGTTATGACGTAGCTGCACTGAGAAGCAGATAGTCATTGCATAACATATTTCGAGACGCAGTTAAAGAACGATAACATCACAAAAATGTTACATAGTTAAATAGTTACACCTCTAGGAACCCAGCACCGCACAACTGTTTTTAACTTTTCCTCTAGACAAAGCCTCAATCGATGTCCTATCAAAATGCAATAATGTTGCTGTTGTTCCCCGTACAATCCCTGTAGAAGATATTATATGCAATATCGAATCCAGTCTCTACAAAACCAACAGTACCACTTCCGAACTTATTCGACAAGAAGTGGCCCATATACTTAGATCTTCACGACCACCGAAACCCAACCTATCACATAATGAATTTGCGGCTCTGAAAAATTTAAAACAAAACAAAAACATCACTATCTTACCGGCGGACAAAGGCAACGCTACAGTAGTCCTAAACACGACAGAATACCAACAAAATATGAACAATTTGTTGGCCGACACCAGCTATAAATTAATCGATTCTGATCCAACAACGTACCTGGAAAAAACTACCAAAACTAAAATCATGCTGTCACCTTTAGACAGCGAGACCAAACTTTCAAATACCCCAAGTTATACGGCTTACCAAAAATACATAAACCCGACAGAGCATTCCGACCCATCGTCAGTTCTTTTGACTCATCCACACAAATCCTATGTCAAAAAAAAACTCTTCACACTTCTTGGACCTCATCAAACAGATAAAACTTTCTAAGACGGACATTCTGGCCAGTTTTGACGTTAAATCCCTTTTCACCCAAGTTCCCACCAACGAAACAATTGAACTTTTAAGATCCAAATATAAACCTACCTCAACTATAGAACTCATCAAACACTGCCTTACAAATACCTACTTTATGTTTAACGGAAACCGCTATAAACAAATTGAAGGAGCACCAATGGGGGATCACCTGTGATCGCCAATCTGTTTATGGAGTATTTCGAAAACATCGCACTAAATTCTGCCCCTTATACTCCATCCTTATGGCTACGTTATGTTGATGACACCTTTGTCATTTGGCTCCATGGTAAAGACAAGCTCAATAATTTCCTAGAGCACTTAAACAATATTCATCCCAAAATTAAATTCACATGGAACTAGAACAAAACAACCAATTGCCTTTCCTCGACATACTTCTCTATAAAGACTCCGACGGAACTCTTGGCCATACCGTATATAGAAAAGACACTCATACAAACAGATATCTAAATGCCGCCTCTCACCATCATCCTGCCCAACTCCGTTCTGTGGCAAAAACTCTCTTAACTCGCTCTCTCCGACTAACAGATAAATCCAATCTAAACAATGAACTAGCCACCCTTGAGACAGCTCATGTCCAAAACGGGTTCTTCCCAGGTACTGTAACACTCTTACTAAAACAAAAATCGAGCCCCAAAAACACCGACACATCCCAAGAATTACAAAACATAACATTTCTTCCGTACATATGAGGTACGACAGACAAAATCTCTAAAATACTAAAAAGACATAATATCAAAACAATTTTTACCACTTCGCGTAAAATTGGACAATTCCCCAAAAGACATCATTCCCCTTGAAAATCAAGGAGTATACAAAATTCCCTGTGCCGATTGTAATAAGGTTTATATCGGACAAACCAGCAAACTAATGGATGTACGGTGAGACGAACACATCAAAGCCATCGAAAAAGATCTACCACCCTCATCTCTAGCCGAACATTCTAAATCCACCGGACACAAGATAAATTTCGACCACACGACTTCCATCACAGCATTAGACCATTTCACGAAGAGGATTATCCGCGAGACAATTGAAATAGAAAAACACACCGATAATCTCAATAAACGCGACGACGCCCAACGACTACCCCCCACTTGGAAATCCACTTTATGCAAAATGAATATCTCTTCACCCGCTTGACACATTTCAATCCCCACAGGTACCACCAATGTAATCCCTGTTAATCCGACCGGCCCAATTACAAGAAGCCAAACGTCAACCTCCAGCACCGCAGGTATAAATAGCGCACTTTGCATGATCACAGTTTTCCATCGAATGCCGCTTGAAGAAGGGCAATGCGACTTGGTAGAAACGTTGCAAATCGGTTCTATTCATAGAGAAAACTTGGTAGTTATAAACATATCGCCTGTTCTAAATGAACTACTACATTCAGTAATACAGTGTATTATTGCTAATTAAACCTAACGCCCAAAGTGAGCGTCTCTTCAACCACGTGAGACTTTTACTTCACACTAAAGTAAGATGGCTCACTAAAGGGAACTTCTTGTGAAGATTTATGGAACTATCTGATATTATGATTGATATTTTAAACGGCAAACCTGAAATGAACTATCAACAGTCGATTGTAAAGCATTTGTGAGTTATTTAGCCGATATCTTTGAAAAACTAAATATATTAAATAAGCAACTTAAAGGAATAAATAAAACTCTTGTCGATGCAAAAGCGAATGTATTTGATTTCATTACCCTTATTGAGTTATATCAAAAATATATTAACAACAAAAACTTTGACTACAAAATTGTGAAGTAAATAATACCGCTATACTTGTTATTGTCGATCTTCTAAAAATTCTATCGGTTGATTTAAATGAAAGATTTTCTGATTTAAAACAAATTGATTTTTCATCATGGATGATGCAGCCAATGTTAATGAATTTATCTGATATATCAAATATGCAGTGCCAAGAAGAACTCACAGAAATGTAAAATGATGAGTCAGTTAAAACTTTATTTAATATAAAAGGAGCTTTATGAGGAAACAGAAATCAAATACGAAAATTCAACCAAATGTGCAAGAAAACTATTGTTACTGTTTCCATCTTCATATTTATGTGGATTTCATGTTGTAAATGATTTTCTGGTAAAACTATGAAATTGTTTGCATATAACACAACGGGGAGACGTGAAACTGAAGCTAACCAAATTGGAACATAACATAAAATCTCTGTATCAATTGCAAGGGCCTCACTAAATTAAAATAATAAATTAATATAGAAAAATCTATATTACAATTATTTCGAATTTGAATTTTAGTTTTTCATATATGTTTTGAAAATTTACTTGTGATTTCTTTCTAAATCTATCATGTAAGTTCCTTAAGTGAACAATTAAATTTTTTAACCCATTGCAAGTCCAGTCTAGACAAGCTTTCCAACTGCTCACACGTACATTGTAATTATTTAATAATAATATAATATCAGATTACATTTCCCTCTTTTTAACATTTTTGATTTTGGGAGAAAATCTGTGTATTGGTAGCATTTTATTTTCCTTAAAATAAATAGGGGATCAAATATCTGCAAGATTTATTTTCTATATTGATCCAATTTGATAAAATTTGAGAACAGATTACGGAAAAGAGGTTTAAGTGACTATGGATTTAAATAAAACGAAAACAGTTTGAATAGCACTTGAAAGTAAAAAAGTAAAATGGAAGATTATGAAGAAATATAAAATTACAAAAAATGTCAAAATGCGTCGG
>OZ018399.1:33752006-33834336 GCA_963969525.1 Ontholestes murinus | reverse complement strand
AAAACCATCGTTTATATTTTACTGATAAGAGGGTGGAATAGAAGACACCCATCCACCCTACATATATATGATAACTTAAATTGCTTATCGTTGATGATTTTCCTGCTAAAAAAACAATAAAACAAAAAACAAAATCAAAATTTAAGATTAAATATGAATGACTTTCTATAGCTAATCTTATTCAATTTAGATTTAGAGTCTACATGCATCATGCAGTAAATATTAACTAAGTACTCACTCAAAAATTTTACCTTTTTATTTTTTTTTGTTCAAAGTGTTGTAATTAATTTTATTGGATACAGCGAGACGATAAGAAATTAAAGTTTATATGTATATGTAGGGTGGGTGGGTGGCTTCTATCCCACCCTCCAATCAGTATAACATCATCAAAAATTATTTGGAAAATTTGTTTGAATAAATCTATTAAATTTTGCAGCAATGTTATGTTTATTTACGTTTTACAACTTTTAATTAAAACCCTCGCCTATGTTTTACTAATTGAAGGGTATGTTAGAGGACACCCACCCACCCTGCATATACATTACAACTTTAAATACTAATTGTACTAATACCTTGTAGGTAATAAAAAATAAAGCATAATCCAAATTTAACTTTAAATATAAATGACTCTCTTTAGCTAATCTTATTTAAGCTCGATTTAAAGCCTTTCCACGTATCAAATTTTATTAATTTACTCACTCAAAAATTTTACTTTGTCAATTTTCTTTTATTTAAATTTTGTATAGGTTATTGCAAACCGAAAGGCGACCAGTAATTGAAGTTAATATGTATATTTGGGGTGGATGGGTGGCCTCTAACCTACCCTCCAATCAGTAAAACATAAGCGAGGGTTTTAATTTAAAGTTGTAAAACGTAAATAAACATAACATTATTGAAAATTTTAATAGATTTATTCGAACAAATTTTGAAATTTTGAAAAATAGGTCATAACTTTTCAAACAAAAGTTTTTTAAGAGGTTTTATTAAAACATGTTTTTCATAAAGTTCTTAACTTAATAATTTTGACATTTTTCTGTCTAGTGCTAATAAACTATAGGAGTTAAATTAAATTTATATAACAAGTAAATGTAAAGAATTCAAAATAGAGCAAATTATTAAGAATAGCCTTTTTGCGTAAACCTCATACTTTTCGAGAAAAATATAGGGAAAGTATTATGATGGCCACATCATCATTTTTTTTGTGATAAGCGTTTTTAATAAAAAAAAGCTTTCAAATGGACTAGCCTTACAACTAGTTTTTTCTTTAATTTTGAAAAGATGTCCCAAATAGAGTGAATATTCAATTGATGAGGCAGATACATGACGAAACTCCATAATACATTGAAATGAAACAACACAGATAAAAAGGTTTCACTTTTATTATTAATCGCAACATGTTTCATCACACAGTGGCTTTATCAGGCAAATTAATATTGATCTATCTGCCTGATAGTCGATGTTTGTTTTTGAGTTTCGTGAAGAGTTTAATTAACATAAATAACACTATTCTATTCTTTCTTCATACTGTGTGGTGAAACATGTTACAGTGATTAACAATAAAAGTGAAACCCTCCTAACTGTGTTTGTTTTATTTCAATATATTTTAGATTATATGTTTTTCTAATATTTTTTGTTAATCAAAGACGATCATAATAATTGTAATCAAGTGGTATATTATCATAATCAATAATAATAAATTTTATATAGCATTATAGCACTCAATTAATATATATTTTTTCGAACATTCTCTTAACGGTGGTTTATAAACTCCGCGCTGATGAGACCTGTATAAACACAATAATTTAAGCTTCTTTGAAAAAAATGAAAATTAAAAAATTCGAAATTACCGATCTTTTCTCCGTAATTAATGTGATGGTTACGGTTAATTATCTAATTAAATCGTATTCCGTTTAAAGTAGTTACGATATGGCGACAAGCCGACTTTTCTTGGAATGTCGTTGTGTAAACGCGAGGAAATAATCGCATAACCTTAGTCAACAAGATGTCCCGTCGCAAGCGCAAGGTTAGGAGGTGGGTCGACGAAATTGACGATAAACTCTGTAAAACAATGCGATGATGGTCAGTAACCCAATGCTGTATACGTGAATGAACTTGCGATCGATATGTCTGGGACATATTTAATTTTGCGTCGGTTTCCAAACTTCACGTCGCAGACGCGCACATTACTAGTATCGTTTGAATCCGCACCACAAAACTATTCTGTGTAATTTTGCGGAAAATTGTGGTCGATTTTATTTCCGAACATCGCACGCTGCGAAATGGTGTATCGGTGCGACATATAACAGGTAATAACTGGAACATTATGATTTCGTCACGGGGCAACAAAATTGTGGTATTAAATTGTGAAACTCAATTTAAATGTAAATAATTGTATGAGTAACAGTAATCAAATTTATTAAGCTTAATGTCTTTATCTGCATTTTCATAAGTGCATTTATTTTTGACGTCACAGCAAGCTAGGTCCTGGGTGTGCTTGCAGCGATAGTTTGGAAAAGGCGGGCTGCACTAACTGGACACGCGGTTATGTAATTGTGGAAGCACATGGGCCTAATTGTTGTGAAGATGCGAGAGTGCGACATAGCACGAGAAAATTACGTAACCGGCGAAGGTGACCTGTCACTGCTCTGATTGGTGACTCACTGAGGGTGTTGTCCTCGTCTCCCCCACTGCCATCGCCGTCGGCATCCCCACCGCCGACTGGCGAGACTGACTCGCGGTCCCGTCTACACGCGGCTCCGACCGCAATACATTCATAGTTGTTATTCGATTTGATGCGGAGCGGATGTTTTAAACTTAGTGCTTCTCAGGACCATTGTGATATTCAATTTTATAAACAATCAAACACAACACTGTTTGCGATCGTTTGGACTCTACTATCCGGACATCAACAACAATTATAGTTGGTAGGTTTTTCAAAATTGAATACCATTCATAACATCACCACGTCTCATTTTCACCCATCATACATAACCGGTAAATAATTATAAAGTACTGAATTACAATTAAACATTTAACCTCACGTACCCTAAGCAGGAGACCTTATGTAAAAGATTCATTTCAATAACACTACTACCTCGAAACCGGCGCCTCCGTCATACCATTCGTTGCTCTTGGTCCACATGCTTAGTCATTGTCATTACTATTATGCACTTTCATTTATATAATCGATGAATGCAATAAGAGTAACACCAGTGTTTTGGCGGGAAACGTATCCGAAAATGCGTAATTGCGAATTCCGCAATCTATTATTTTAATAATAGAGCTCCGATGATAATTCCGTTATCTTAGATAATTTGCATTAGTTATAAGATCAATACGGATAATATCTGTGGGCCTGCAACGGGTAACTTTAAAAATATACGCAATATTGTGTAAGTGTTTAGTTAATTTCTAACTGTTGATCAGCCAGTCAAAGAATACCGTTATGACAAACAATGATGAAATCGTAAATAAAATCACATTTTAAATCTCATAAAACACATTACGGTTCATTTGCAAGAAAACAACAAACCTGGACTCGCAATGAACCCTGTGAATCAAGGGAGCGCACTTTGTTTGTTCGCGGAACTACTCATTTCGCACATATGATAACGACCTGTAACAAAGAACAAGGAATTACAACAATCGTGATTAAATTAAGAGCACCGATTGAATCACGGTTTTGCAATTAAGTTATGTAACGCCAGATAAGCCGCAGCATTGTGCGGCGTTCTTTGGCTGTGGTAGTAGTTCCACTAGCCTAGTTCTCTCTAGTCATGCTCATTATACCGCGCCGAATGCCGGCCCACGGTTCACTTTATTTAAGTAATCCGTTATTGTCCCTATTTTTATAACGACAACAAGTAATCATATTGAACGCGGAATGGAGCCAATTGTGGCAACAATATACGTATACATGATAATGGGAATATAATTTAGTCCGAATTTCTAGTATCGTGACTCATCTTTATACACACTGGGAAATCCAGTTATATTCATTCCTACGTTTCGTTGTTTACACAATGCGCAACAATACCACGAATTCTTTCCGTTTTCAATGTTATTAGTTCGCAAGAATCCAATATCTGCAGGAACGTAACCTTTCCGTTCCTCCATATAATCATTGTTGCGGAACATAGTGCAGCACAACACGTTGCGTAACCTGCACAACTATTTATGCACTTATTATCACGGTTACATTAAATAGAGCAGTACGTAGGCGTAGCCCCTCTATTGTACTATTGAGACTCAAAATAAAACTGCTAAAGTATTATTTAATATCTGTGTATATTTTATTTATATACCACGCGGCACGAGAGCAATTGAAATTGCTTTTCCTAATAACTTGCTTATATTTAGATATATGTTTCGTAATACATACTATGTTTTCATCTTTATATTCCATCTTTATATATATATATATATATAATATGTGTATGTGTACAAATGTTATTTTGCAATTTGGCGATGTATTAATTTCTATGTCATAACACGTACGATTATGCAAATGCATACATACAAGAAAATTTTCCTTAGTTCTGGTTGCGTATTATTAATTTCGATCTGTAGTAAAAATAATTGAGGGTTTCGCTAGTTTAAAACAAGAGACGGAGAAGGGTGAAGGTAAATCAACCGCTCGCGTAGAAACGTGCATTTGATTGTTGCACGTGAATGCGCTCACGTTGCCTGGTCTGCTCCTACGTTCACTGCCGGATAGATAAATGACGTGCTGAACACGTGCTCAAACTGATTCATACTCCTATTCGATTTTTAAACCTTTCTACCTAATTGTGAACATCATTTGGTATTTAGTCATTAAAAATTTCATTGAGACCGATGACGCTAACGCGCATACCTTATTTTATATTAAGTAATCAGCCTAAGCAGGTGAACCAAGGCAACCTTGGTGGCCGTTGCTGCAATAATAACATAACTGCACTTATAGTACTTAATGGACGTTCCTTTTTGTTTCAGATGTGCTAAAGCAGCATATGATGGTTGCCGAATTAGTGGGACGTAATCAGAGTGGATCCCCAATTAATGGTGAACTGCCACAATTGAACTCCAATATGCCGGCAAGTCACGGACGAGAGAGCATACTTTCAAACTCCCCGAATCCCGATTCGTACCAACAAGGATTCGCGATGTCGCCACATTCAAAGCAAAAGGAGATGTTACCTCAGCGAAAGCAACGGGAATTTACCCCTGACAATAAAAAGGACGAGAGCTACTGGGATCGTAGGCGCAGAAATAATGAAGCGGCGAAGAGATCGCGCGAAAAACGCCGTTTTAATGACATGGTATTGGAACAGCGAGTTGTCGAACTAACAAGAGAAAACGCGATGTTGAAAGCACAACTTGAAACCATTAAGGAGGAATTTGGGATCTGCGGTGATAATCTTGTATGTGTAGAAAAAGTTTTAGCTACCATGCCTGCAAATGACCTTCCCATAAAACGACCAAAAATTGGAAACCAATTATTCAGCTCACCAAGTCCCATACCAACATCGGTTATTCACCAGCCAGTAGTATTAGGGTCACCTTCACCACAACCTCTTCCACACCCTCAGACAACGATACACCATCCCACATCTCACCACGAGCCACCCTACCGGGATTCAGAATATCATCCTTACCCATTCCCAACGTACCCTCCACCAATGCACTACGACACCAATAGCAACAACGCTTTAAATTTATCAAGATCTCGCGCGAGAGGAAGGCAGTCTCCATATGAAGTGTCCAGCAATTCCGGCGATGAAGCAGCACCGTTGGCACTAACAACGAACGAGACCAACAACAGCTTGCCATTAAAACTTCGTCACAAGTTACACCTCGGCGACAAAGATGCTGCTAACACCCTCTTGTCACTGCAAAACATAAAACAGGAACCAGAACCACGCTCAAGTCCGTCTTGGGATGCAGAAGGTTCCAGCGATGAAAGAGACTCTGGTATTTCCCTTGGAACGGAGTGGAGTGCTGCAAACGCAGCAAATACCCTACAAAATTTGCAGAAGCAAACAAACAATGCAGACGACGAAAAACAAAAAACCATCCTTCGCTATGAACTAGTGCGTCTATCTAACGAAGTGGCATATTTAAAATCAATGATGCCGCCCCATTAAAGTTTGCTTGGTCTCGCGACAGTGCTAATTGTGATTTGCGTCTCTATTATATCTCATAAACATATCAATATTCCGCTCTTTGTAGTCATGTTCTAAAAAAGGAACTATTTATTACACTTTAGTTATAGGTATTTATTTTTGCGCATTGGTACGGATATCTTGGCTGTTTAAAAATGTTAAATACTATAGCCCGTGTACCATATAAAAGTGCGAAATATTTTCAACTCGATCAACCTTACGGTTATAACAGACATGCTTTAATTTGCCAATATTCCTATAGATATTCTTTACGATTTATGGTAAGTGTATTATTTCGGCGTGCTTATAAAATGTTAATATATCGTATCTCTTTATTACACGCACCCATTGTCTACTTATTTGTATCATCACTTTTTTCACTCTATCATAATTATAGAAATTAACGTACCTATTTATTTTGTAGTTGGAAATGTGTGATTTTATAACTATTTATCATTAGATTGCGTTTATTTATGTATAAAATGTATGTATTTTTGTTACGCGCTAATGTTCACCATAATGACGTTAGCGAATTTACGTTATGTTATCCCATATCTATATATTTATAAGACTAGTGGCTGGACAATACCTCAGTACGAATTATTTATTTTTTCTAATGAAATCTATAAAATGACCAAAATTTATTACTTTATATACAAATACTAATAATGTCCAGCGAATTATTGGTATAGCAAAGAAAATATTTATATATTTTCATATTACCGTTAAATGTATCCTAACTTTAATGTATTAAATAAATATTTGCATCGTTTTTCATTAAGTGGTCTGACTTTTATTCATGAACATTATTTCCCCCCCTCCCTGCTCTACACGTTATATGCGCTCCGGCCATGACCGTGGACAACATATTGCACAATGTTTAAATCTAGATTTTAGTATCAACATGGTACAGCGTCATAGGTATTTACGTTGCTAAAACAAATTTATTTGGCAGGAAATCAACGTTTTTATTCCAATCCCTTCTAGAAAATTTGTAATGCCATCGCTGCACTAAATTATTTTCCTATATGCAAAAGAAAATTAATAAAAATCAATTAATTTATTACGAGTGAAATATAATTTCTAAGAATTTGTATAATAAATTACTAATAAACTGAATTGTGCAATTATATTTTAACCACTAATATTAAATTTATTTGTGTATGGATTTATTACAACGTAATAACGTTCACAACAAATAGTTTCGTTTCGTATATGTTTGCTTTATTTATTACAACATATACGCGTAATTTTATGTCAACTAATTGTTTGTAAACATGTTATTTACATCTTTTAAATGGGTACTTTAAATTTCTAAACTATTAGAAAAATAGAAACATTACCTGCACATATTATTACACCGGAAGTGGTTTGTTTGTGTTTTTTTTTGATAATGCTAATTTACAAAAATAATAAAATTCAGTTCGAGTTATTTAGAAAACCTATTAATATCAATTCCACAAATCCATATAACTGTAATCATACCTTATCTCATAAATTAGCGGCTTTTCATTCAATAATATACCAAGCTGTTATAATTCAATTATCAGAATCAGCTAGAGCTACTGAACTAAACAAATTTATTTCAATTGCTTTCTAATAAATTTATTTCAAAATTTAATTAACAAAAAACATCTACTCTAATTTACACCAAGATTGTAGAACAGACAAATACATTTTTTTAACCTTTACATAGTTTGGACAAATTACCGAAAATATCAAACAATTGCTGTAAAGTAGTAAGTATTCGCCTGAAGAAGCACACAGTGTGGCGAAACATTTGTTGCGTGTTATTCCAACAAATAAAAGTTTTTGAAAATTAAAAAAGTGCTTTTACTTTAATACTTAACAAGTGATATGAATTTTCAATTTTCAATTAATAAATTGCTGTAAACAAAATTATCAGATTGCTTTTTGTCCACCGAAATTAATAGTAGTAGTTAGTACTAATAGTGTTAGGCTGTCGACCACGAAGTCCTTCCGCCGTATTATTTGTGTATTTGTGTGTCTGTGTAAATGAGCTTGTTACTTTAAAGGATCAACCTGTCACTCTAAAGCACCATTAATTGGCAAAATTAATATTAAGTGCTAAAGATAAAATCGATCCATTTAAAAATCTGGAGTATACCTAATCTCATATTCTGAATGCAATAGTATATATGTAGATCAGTTAGGTAAAAGTTTTGAGAAGATTGCAGAACATACTGTCTTACATACATAAACTTTTCGTTATTAACATATACTTAACTTTCCTAAAGAAAGATCCCACTTTTAAATTTGTAACTTAAATCCGAAACCTTTAAAAGATATCACGGTTTTGTTCTCAGATTTTAAAATATTCGTCAATCAGAACCCCTTACCTCATAGGCTCTATCATCTCATCATAACCCATAAACCCGATTCTTCTATTAGACCTATAGTCTTACATATTAATAGTGTTACAAGACGTTTAGCAATCAAACTCAATACATCTATAAGAAATATACCAAATTCGCTGCAAAAAATTTGGTGAAAACTTCACTCGCTTTAACTGATCACCTTAATTCCATAACTCCAATAAATTATCCTTATCCTTTGATGTTAGTAAAATGTTCGCAAATATATAAATTAAAGAAAATTTAGAAATTATTTTATAATTTACTAGATAAAACAAATTGCAATCAATTGATTAAATCAGAGCTTTATAAATGTTTAGAAATCTTCGTGAACCAAAATTAGTTTCAATTTAATAATTAACAGGTTACAATGGGATCTTCATTAAATCCACTTTTTAGCAGATTCAATCATATCAAGTTTGAAAAAAAATCTCACTAGGTTTTGGTAAAAATCATATTTTCATTTAGTACAGATATGATGACAACGTAATAGAATATTTTAATGACACAGCATGTCAATATTCAATCCAACACATCTTTTAATTAAGTATAAGAGTAAATAATCAAATTGAAGATATTCATTTCATACTTTTGATTCGAAATACCAGTAATTTCAGAAATCAATAGAAAATCATCTTCGAATAGAAATAAAAAATCATTAAGCTTGTTTTTGTCTTGTCACTTATCAACTCTAATGAATAATATTCTGAACATTCAAAGATTTTCATCATCGCTGCTTTATACTTACCCGATTTATTCTATTCCTTGTACCGATAGTGATCAGCAAGGTTTAAAATTGTTTGAAGTAAAGTATCATTTATTTGAACATCAATTTTTTCAAGTTCGTCCTGAGAAATTCAAGAAGAGCTTAAATTTTATTTTTATACAGGCTCCTACAAATCTGCAAAAAAGTCGCGGAAAGAAAAAATAAATGTTCACTTTTCTATGAATCCAGAATTATCGTGTTGTGAATAAACTGTTCATAAACCAAAGAGAAATCGAATAATACAATTTCGTTGGCGAAATGCGAGTTATTGACCTATGCCTATTTAATAACGATATGTTTGTTTATCTTAGCGTATTTTGGTATATCACAAGTATACTTATAATTATGTATATGAAAATAACAACTGCTACAAAAAATATGTACCGAATTTTGTATAAGGTACATCTTAAACATCATTTGGTAATTCAATTCGATTGATAATCTCTTTTTAGTTATACTGCCTCGTGTTGATAATATATAAATTTAAATAGCACATTGATAATTCCAGTAATAAAGCGATTTAAGTATTATAGGTCAAGTGTGATATATTTCTAAATCGGTTCATAGTGGTTTCGTTTAAGGAATCACCTTTAATAAAGTCTTGTAGCAGAATTTCGCGACTTCTAATATACGATGTAAATGAAGGCGTAGTGACATAATTCACAAATTGTGTACACTTGGACTTTTAGATATAAGAAGTATAAATTGAATCATTCGTAAGAGTCGTGCTGTACTTTTAAACGAAATTATCGTGCTTTATTTTTAAATCCAGTAAACAAATTGATAAATGCGATGAAAGTAGTTAATTGTTTCCACAATCAAAATATTTTTCTGTACTGCATGATTATTTATTTATTTATACATCTTTGGGCTCCTTTCTTAAAAATTACATATAGAACAAATCAATTAACAAAAACATACGTCAAATTTTAGGCGAAAGAAGCAGCGACGGAGTTCACAATCACAAAGTGTTATTCCACTCAAACCCTTCTTTTTCCAAGATGCTAATGCCATTCTTTTGGACATCCGGATTAATTTATTATTGCTTTTATTTACTTTTTATCCCCTTTTATGGGAGACGTTTTAGCTGTTAATGTCAGCATAACAATATTTATATTAAACTATGATCAATACACTTTACAAATTAGGCCTAATATAAATTTTATATTATATTATATTAGGTACAGTCAATACTCTCAATGATAGCTTAATTTTTAATAAAACTAAAAACCTTTTTCTTTGTGATTTATACAGTAATTGTGACTATTTCATTATTTTTTATAGATTTTCTGAATAATGTAATAATTTTAAAGATTTTTTTTATTTTAATTATTTTGTAAAATTATTATTTTTTATAAATAATGATTTTCTAGGAACTAATCATTGATTTATCCTTTAAGAGTATTATCATATAAATTTAATCTTAGTGTCATAATAACATTAAAAAAAAAACGGTTTTCCATATTTAAAAGAATAGCCAGAAAAAATAAAACAAAGGTAAAGAATGAGGTCAACACGCGCTTTTATAAAATGATGGTAACAGTCATATTACCTTCGCCGCACTTATATCGGAAACCCTGTGTCCTATGAAGTGAAAAAATACGCTTTTTATCATTCCCTGCAATTATTTATGATTTCATTAGTCAGGGTTTCCCAGATAAGTGCGCCATCTCTAAGATATACCATTAGGGTGACACCTATAGTCTAAAGGCTGCACTATACCCTCGATTAAATGTATACATCAACGACAATTACAGGGAACTGTCAGCAGTGACAATTACAACATAATAGTTACATTGAAAGCAATTTAAAAGCGTTTACTAAAAAATACCACCTAAGTGGCTTATACATATAACACCAAATTAAAATTAAAAAGTTTTAAAATTTGAAAAATACAGATCTTGCACGATGAAATAATAACCGGGCCAAAATTTTAACTCACACAAATTTTTCGCTTCATCATGCAAACGATAAAATGATAAATAATTGAAATTTTTTTCAAATGTAATCTAATTAACTTAATATATAATATATTCAAAATCATTATTATATATTTAAGAGATGTCATAAAATAAATGATTTTATTATAATAAAAAGAAAGCTATTGTTTCAGCAAAATTAATTTAAAAGTAATAATTACAATTCTGTATATATGGTTGACTATATCAAAACGTCTTATGTCAATAAAGTCTTTAAATTATTGGTGGCAAATGGGAATTTTATTTTATTTAATCTAAAAATTTTGAGGCCGGCCACATTCCTAATTAAAAAGTGTCTTATTTGTATTGTAAACTCCTACCTAGTAGGGAGTAGTTAAAAAAAAGTTTACCGTGTGTCTTAGCATTAATTATTTCAGCTGCATCACCTTGTAAGGATGGCAGCAAATAATATTACTTTCCCTATATAGAATATATAGGAAAGTATTGTTATTTTCGAATTCCTCATTTGAATTACGAATAAGATATGAAAATGTTTGTTATAAAAATTAATATAGCATTAATTGTAATTAATTCAAATATTTTAGTAAAGCAAGAGTTTAAGTTTAATCGCGAATTCTAATTAAATCATCAATTGAGTTTACGCCTATTACGAGGATCACACAAACATTTATCTCTAGATTACCTAATTTATGCAAACATCCTGTTGATAAAAAATTTTAAGGTTCATTTAAATATTTGTCGATAACAATATGATAATACTTACCTGTAGATGGTTTATGTTTTATAAGTGAGAAACCGCATTGAAAAAGACAAAAATCATTTTGTGGAATTGTATCTTTCATAATTACTTTTTTCGTTACTAGAAACATCAAATATTGCCCACGGTTTCGTGGGTAATATTTTGATGATGCGGTAGATAATAATTTCTATTGGAAGGATTTTCCATGTGCGTCATATGATGAAATATTTCTTATTATAACATAAACTTCTAATAAAAAACACTTTGTAACTTTGTTTGTATAACACTATTTATTTTCTGTTTACTATAGTGTCGGCATCTCAATGTGCCATTATCAAAACATACAATGATTTAATCTACAATTACAGGTATATATATATATATATATATATATATATATATATATATATATATATATATGTAAATAAAATTTAACAAACAGCTGTTAAAATTAGAGTGTACATCAGGTCAATGTGGTCGTTAATTAGGGGTATTCCCGTATTAGCGCGAACCTTATGAATTTCAATCGATTCTAGGAGGTCCATTTTTCGCCCTTTTTCTGCGTAATGGATTATGGAGAGTACATCCTCGCCAAAAGAATGATTCTCCTCAATTAGATGTTTTGCAAATGTTGATTATTTTTCCTTTGAAAATAGGTTTTATAAGCAAACAGAAGGTTTAGCAATGGGTTCACCATTGAGCCCACTGTTAGCCGAAATATTCATGAACAATTTAACGAACAATATTTTAAATTCCCCTTTAGGCAAAAAACACATTAAAATGTGGTATCGTTACGTCGATGATATCTTGGCTTGTTTTGTAGGAAGTGATAGGGAACTAACCCACTTAGATTTTATTAATAACCTGCACCCAAAAATTAAATTTACCGTAGAGTCAGAAACCAATAACAATATTAAATATTTAGATGTATCCATTGCCAAAACTAACAACAATCTCTTATACGATATATATAGAAAACTATCCTTTACTGACACCGTTATCCCTAACCATTCCAGACATCCTCATAAACATAAAATGGCTGCGTTCAATTCAATGATTCACAGAGCATTGAGTTTGCCCTTATCGGACATATCAAGAAAAAAATAAATTTCCTTAATAAAGAGTATCGCAATAAATAATGGATGTAATTGCAACATTATTAATAAAATGTTAAAGAAACACGAACGGGGAAAAATCAGGAAAATATTATTTGGAGGCGACCTAACACCAGCAAACACAAAATATATACCTCCAACATATTTTGGAAATGCTAGCCTAAAAATTAAGAATATTCTTAAAAAACACAACATCACAGCAGCTTTAAAACCCAGTTCGAAAATTAGAAATTTAATTTTCAATCCGAAAACCACAAGAGATAGTTTTAGCAAATCCGGTATTTATAAGTTAACATGTCAACAATGTCAAGGTGTGTACATAGGACAATCTGGTCGGAATTTTAGTATCAGATTAAAAGAACATCTGTGCTCTTTTCGCCTAAAACAAATGGAAAAATCAACGTTTGCAAAACATCTAATTGAGGAGAATCATTCTTTTGGCGAGGATGTACTCTCCGTAATCTATTACGCAGAAAAAGGGCGAAAAATGAACCTCCTAGAATCGATTGAAATTCATAAGGCTCGCGCTAATCCGGGAATACCTCTAATTAACGACCAGGTTGACCTGATGTACACTCCAATTTTCACAGCTGTTTGTTAAATTTTGTTTTCATATTTATATACCTGTAATTATAGTTTAAATCATTGTATGTTTCGATAATGGCACGTTGAGATGCCGAAACTATAGTAAACAGAAAATAAATAGTGTTATACAAACAAAATTACAAAGTGTTTTTTTTTTAAATTTATACTCAAACATGTATAACGAAGTAGAAGCCGCAAAAATTAATAATAAACTTCTAGTGTTGCGTTGTTAAATTGGAATTTGCATTTATTTTATTTTCTAGTAAAAATAGTGCCATTTATTTTTAATAACCAACCATGTTGGATTTATTTTAAAAGTGCAATTTTACAATAAATTTTAACGCATTTAGCAAAGTAAAATTAAATTTGGTAAATTGGTAATAGTAGCTAATCTACTGCAACAAATTTTACTGATGTTGATTTAAATTATTGTTTTAAGTGTCGCTGTTGACAGTTTCCTATAATTATCGGTGGTGTATCTAATACATTCCCCCATTCCCATTGGGGAAATTTAGTGCAACGGTTTAGACTTGGCAAGCTCCCGTGCCACCTTTTAATATGTGATTGTATCCACTCCTTTTAATACATCCCAGCCTTTCATGAATTTCTAATTCCTTCCCTTCCTCTTTTATCCAAGTCGCTACATTTACTCCATACTCTAACCATCCATTGACTACCTTCTCCAATAGTCGTACTTTTTCATACATTCTCTCTATTCTTTACTTAGATTCCCCTTCACCCATGCATACTTTCCTTCTCTAATCCACACCTCTTAATTTAATAACTGGTTACTCTCTTTATTGTCACACCGCAGACTTACTCTATTAGTGTCCTGAAACACTAGGCATCGTGAAGTCGACTTTTCAACTACTAGCCTATGCTTCAGAAACCACAATTACTCTCTCTCTCTCTCTATTCCTATGTATTCATGCATTCTTGTTCCCCATATTTCCACTCTATACATTAAAATTGATATCACTTATAAATTGTTCACCAACCATTTTCCCACTTTTCTCTCACAACACTCCACGCTTTCCTTACGTTTCCTTGCACCCATTTTACATATTCTGCGTACCCGCCTGTACTTTTAAAAATAAATCCTAAATACTTTAATGCATTAACCACATCTACTTCGCCTTCCCTACGTTCAAACATAGTCCTCTCTTGTCCATATATCTTTCCACTCTCTTCAACATGTCTATCATTCCTCCCAATCTCTCGCTATTAATAATATATCAGCCGCATATGCCGGCATCTATACTTTGCTTTTTCCAATCACTTCCCCAAGAGCTTTTTCTTTCCTAAGCGCTTTTTCTTTCCTAAGCACTCCTAATTCACTAATATATAAATTAAATAGCAAAGGGCTTAACGGGCAGTCCTGTCTCACACCAATCTATGTCCTAAACTTATCTGATATATTCATTTCCACTTTCGCAACAACCCACTTTTCTTCAAACACCTTTCTAATCCAATCTACTATTACATCACTTACTCCTTTCCTTCTCAGACATTATAGTAATCTCTCCCTAGGCATTGTATCTCTACTATCCTTGACAGAGTAAACTTCTGGTCTTTTGTCCCCCTTCTTCTTCTAAAATTCCCTTGTGTTTCTGGAAGTGAATCACTATTCTCAACCTCCTTCTCTAGCCAGTTTTCACCTCGGTAATTGCAATCTTATATCCGATAATTATTCCCGTTATTCTTCTGTAGTTTTCTTTCTTGTCTTCTTTTAGGTACCGAGCACATAATCCCCACTCTCCATGATGCCGGTATTTTAGTTTCCCCTCTCAATATCTGATTTAGCAGTTTTCTAAATCTTTTCTTCCCTCTTTTCCCTAGCTCCTTCTACTTGTTTTACTTTACCAAAGGCTTTTTCCACCTCTTCCCCTTATAAGGGGAATGATTGAAGATTTCACATCTTCAATCATTCCCCTTATAATTCCGTCTCCTATTCCTCAAATAAGTCCACTGTATTCTCTACATTTTTTGTCCATTCTTGTAATGAGCCTTTTTTTTAGAATATTCCACCTTTCTGCCTCATCTCTACACATTTTTATTTATTCGGCCTTTCTACAGCCTGCATCTTTTTTCTTTCACATATACTATTATACATATTTTTAACTACCATCTCCTCTGTTCATTCCTCCTCCGTCGCGTGAACATCGATTTTGAGTGCAGCGTGCTATTGAAAATTAATTAATTTACTCCGTTAGAAAATTAACTATTTTAGTGTCAGTGGTATAATTAACATCATACAAGTGCCGTCTGTATACAGTAGCCGAAGGTCGCAGTTCCACATGGACTAAACGTCCGGGTTTCCCTCGGGAAACCCAGGACCCAATCAACCTCTAGATAAGTCTAAGATTTTTTTAACACCTCCCGGTCTCTTATCACAATCTCTAAACATATTAAATGATGTAACATTAGAAACTGCAATAGGTTCAGATGTAGATTTTGATGAAATGGTTGAGACCCGCAATTCATTTACTAATTCCATCGCATCAGTCCCACGTGCAGATATCGCGCCCGAGGTCGCGTCGATCTCACCTTGCTCATCAGATTATACGACTACACATTAATACTTTAATAAAAATTTAAATCAGAATATTAAGTCAAAGCCTAATTATAGATATGAAACAGCTGATGTCGGGTCGTTTCAAGTTTATCTTGAGGGCAACGATTCAAATCCATCACTAGGTAAATTACACCCTATGTCCATCCGAAGAATAATACTTTTTAATCACAAAGATATCGATAATCAGATCATAGAAATCTCCCCAATGGGAAAAAAATAGACTTAAGGTAGTTTTAAGAACATTTTTAGCAGCAAACAAATGTATTGACTCTACATATCTAAAAAATCAAAATATAACCGCATATATCCCACAGTTTATGGTTCGTAGACTAGGCGTAGTAAGGGGAATCGATACATCCTTAACGGAAAAAGAATTAATCGATGAGACTAAGCCACATTCCGGCGATAACTTTAGTGTCCTGGAAACCAAACGTTTGAATAGGCGTCAAGTAATTAATGGTAACACAGTATACATTCCCACTCAGTCCGTTCTGGTTACATTTAAGGGGCAAATACTGCCCTCAAGAATTTCAATTTTCCATGTTGCTTGTTGTGTAGAACCATACATACAAAGAGTTATTCAGTGTTTGCGTTGCTTACGGTATGGACATATTAGCACTCATTGTAAAGCTAAATCAAAACGGTGTCCTAAATGTTTGGGAGATCATGATCCTAATGACTGTAATAATTTAGCAGATATGAAATGCGTCCATTGTAACGATCCTCACTGCTCATAATTCATCGTTTTCTAATACAGCACCCGGTAATAACCCTATACTATCACAGAAGAACTTTCCGGATTTAAACCCAAATAAAATGCTAAATAAACGCAAACGTCAGGTATCGCAGTATTCTCAAGATATTATTGAAACCCGCAGAGAACATAGAAATATTCTAGCTAGGCCTAGAACTGAAAACGACAATGGTGTTGCCCTTAGGAATGATAAAGATTCAATTGGCGGTAATGCTAGTTCCGTGTCAGTATTAATTGATGAAATATACAATACTGTATCTGATTTAATTAAGTCTAATAATAGTGGTCTCGACTTAGAATTGGTTATTAAAAAACAAATTGAATCCATCTTAAAAAATAAAATTCAACGTACACAACTTGAACATTCTGCAATGGAATGCTAGGTCGATTATAAGTAAAAAAGGTAGTTTAGAACATTTTATATTCGAACAACAAATACATCTATGCTTAATTAGCGAATCGTGGCTTCATCCTCAGAGTAAATTTATTTTCCTTGGTTTTAATATTTTCAGAGATGATAATAATAATGGAAAAACTGGCGCATGCATTCTTTTAAGTAAGAATATACCGTATGAGCCTTACGACTCTTATTTTAAAATTCCTGGTGTGAATATGGTCGGTATTTCATTAACATTTAAAAATAAGAAAAACATTAAATTTATAAGTTTGTATTGCAGTCCCAATATAGGTTAGGTTAGGTTGGTGTGGCAGCACCACGAAGAGGTGCACACTTAGGCCTAGATAGGCCCGTTGTGATACCAATTTCCCTTTCCTGAGTTCTTATGGGAACCATTTGGAGCCATTTATGAATCTGGCTATGCTTCTGGCATCGGCTGTCTCGATGTCAGAGAGCTCATTCATAAAGGAACGGCCTAGGGAGGAATCTCTTATTCCGGCCAGCGCGGGACATTGACAGAGGTAGTGGAGTACGTTTTCCTCCTCCTCTTCGTCGAGGCACCCTCTACAAAAGTCGTTGTGGGCTATTCCTAACCTTTCTGCGTGTTTGCCAATGGGACAGTGTCCCGTGATGACTCCCACTGTTAGCGCAATGTCATGTCTCTTTAATGAGATGATGCCCTCGCTTCTTTTGCTGTTGCAGCGTGGCCAAATCTGCCTTGCTGTGCTACAGCTGCTCTCATTCATCCACCTTTTGTTTGTTAGGTTTAGGATGATATTGCTTAGGATTTCCTTGCTAGTCGCTAAGGGAATTCCTGGGTGATGGTTTATTGAGGACGAGTGAAGCTTCGTTCCATTCTTAGCCAGCTCATCCGCTGTGTCATTGCCCGGGTTGTTGCTGTGGCTAGGCACCCAGATGAGTTGAGCGTTTGTCTGTGTTGCCAGTTCATTTAGTGATTTCCGGCAATCAGATACCACTTTTGAGGTGCTACTCACACCTGTTAGGTGTGCCGCTTGGCTATCAGTGTAAATGTGGACCCGGTTTGCGTTTGTCCTATTGGTCCTTAGCCATTCTGCTGCAGTATTTATGGCGATTACTTCTGCCTGTAGTACACTACAGTAGTCTGGTAGTCTGAAGGATAGTCGGATCTTCAGGTCTTCGGAGAAGACTGCTCCCCCAACTTTTGTGTCCTGCTTAGAACCGTCCGTGAAGATGTGTAGTGTCCCTGCTTCATTTTCTTTGTCCACCGCCCAGTCCTCCTTGGTAGGGATCTGGGAGGAGAACTTGTTATGAAATGCAGGGATCGGTAGACAGCGGTCAATATTCTTAGGGACACCGGGGAATTCTTTGAGAATTCTTGTGTGTCCCCGCGTATTAGTTGTGAGTCGGCAGATTGAGTTCAGTCTTAATGCTGTTGTTAGCGCAATCTGCTTGCCGAGGAGATCCACAGGGGTCAGATTGAGGATTGTTTCCAGTGCTTTCGTGGGACATGTCCTAATAGCTCCTGTAATCATCAGGGTTGCCATCCTTTGGACCGTCCCAAATGCTTGCTGGTGAACCTTTTTGTCCAAAGCAGTCCACCATATGAATACGCCGTAGTAGAGTATTGGCCTTACTACTGCCTTGTAGAGCCAGTAGGTGATGTTGGGTTTCATGCCCCATTTTTTGCCTACCGTCTTTTTGCAAGAGTACAGCGCCACGGTGGCTTTCCGTACTCTTTCCTGGATATTAGGTTTCCAACTGAGCTTTCGGTCCAGTATGATACCTAAATACTTAGCCTGTTCTTTTATCTCCAATTCTACTCCCATTAAGATGGGGGGTGAGAATTTGGGGATTTTGTGTTTCCTAGTAAAAAGAACTAGCTCAGTTTTTTGTGGGTTTACGCCTAGGCCGCATCGTTCACACCACTGAGTTAGTATTAGTAATGCTCGTTGTGTGAGCTGGGACATTACATTGAGATGTTTCCCTGAGATGGCTAGGGCCACATCATCTGCGTAGGCTACTACCCTACATCCGGAGTTGCGTAGATCTAAGAGAAGGTCGTTTAACGCAAGGTTCCAGAGTAGGGGAGAAAGGACCCCGCCCTGTGGCGTGCCCCTGTTCGCCTGCCTACTTATACGGGAGTTCCCTAGTTTGGAACGGATGTTTCTTCCTCGGAGCAACTTGCCTATGAGGTCGACAACTGTTGCCTCAATTCCAGTTGCGTTTAAGGCGGACTCAATGGCTTCAGGGTACACATTGTTGAACGCTCCCTCGATGTCGAGGAAGGTCACCAGCGTGTACTCCTTGTGTCCCATTGTTCCTTCTATTTGACTAACCAGGGAGTGCAGAGCTGTTTCCACGGACTTCCCTTTGGTGTACGCATGTTGCGAGGTTGACAACAACTGGGGGTTTATGCTCCCTTTTATGTAGATGTCAAGTAACCTCTCTAGTGTTTTGAGTAAAAATGAGGACAAGCTTATGGGCCTGAAGTCCTTTGGTCTTGTATGGGATATCTTCCCGCTTTTGGGAATGAAAGTTAATTCCACCTCTTTCCACATCCTCGGGATGTACGAGAAGTTAAGGCACCCCACGAACATGGTTTCCAGCCATGGTATAACTATGTCCTGGGCTTCTTGCAATTCAACTGGACTGATGCCGTCTGGCCCAGCTGATTTGTAAGGTTTGAAGCTTTTGATGCTCCATATAAGCTTCTCTCTGCTCACGATCTTGTGAACGGGGCATTGAGAATGAGAAGTTTCTGTGGACATGGATTCATTGCTTATTCCTCTTGGGAAGTGAGTGTCCATCAGAAGTTCGAGCGTTTCTTTGCATGAGCTAGTCCAGGTGCCGTCTTCTTTCATGACGAAACCTGGGACTACAGGAAGAATTTTGCGCAGTCGACATGCTTCTGAAGTGTCTTCGATTTGGTTACAGAATGACTTCCATGCCGTCCGCTTGGCCTTTCTTACTTCACTTTTGAAGCTTCTGAGACTGTCTTTATAAGTTGACCATTCATTGGTGCACTTAGCTTTGTTGAACAGTCTACGGCACTCCTTTCTTAGGGAGTTTAGTTTAGGGGTCCACCAAGTAGGTTTGCTTTTGCCTTTTCTTGGCGTACTGGGACACGCAGTGTCTATTGATTTGTTGCATGCATTGGAGAAGACCTCCACCATCCGATCCAGCTCCTCCACTGTGGTGGGTATGGGTGGCTCAGATGGTAGAGTACTCGATAGGGCAGTTCTATACTTTTCCCAGTCGGTTCTCCTTTTGTCTACAAATCTGGGGCAGTCTTGCATTTGAATATCAAGGTTGAATTCGATATATCTGTGGTCAGAAAAGGAGTGTTCAGAGGACACTTTCCAGTTCCTGATAATGTTGAACGATTGTTCGGTGACTAGAGTAATGTCCAGAACTTCTCGTCTATTAGCAGTTATAAAGGTAGGGGTATTCCCTTCATTACATATGGCGAGGTTGGAAGTAAGTAAGAATTCCAAAAGTGACTCACCTCTTGTGTTGGAATCCGAGCTTCCCCAAATGCTATGGTGGGCGTTCGCATCGGCTCCAATTAGGACGCTGGCTCCTTCCCGGTTAGCTGCGCCAAGGAGCCCACTCAGACCCTCGGGGGGGATTTCTTTATCGTGGGCGAAATAGGAGGAGACCAGCCATAGCGTGTAGGACTGGTACTCCATTGATACAACAACAGTGTCGCTGTTGCTGAAATTTGGCAAGATAAAAGCATTATATCTTTTATTTATGAGAATGCAAGAGCGTGGCTTACCCGAGTCCTGCATGTGGAATAGTCTATATTCTTTGGAGCCTAGTCCACAGATCCTGTTCCCCACTATCCAGGGTTCTTGGATAAGGGCGATGCCCTCCCCTCTGTGTGCTAGGCGAAGGAGCAGAGCAGCAGAAGCTGCCTTGGAGTGGTGGAGGTTAATTTGCACTACCCCCGCCATCTTGGGCCGGATGCTTACATGACACCTCGACGACCGTCTCATCGTTTTCGTCTTCGATGTCAGAGGAGAGCGACGGATTCATGTCCGGTTCGCTCTCCTTATCCAAGCCCAAGGGGCGGAATAGCCTACCTAGGTCCGATGGGGTGTCGCTGTCCGACACAGAGGAATGATGGGTTTCCATCGCTTCTTGAGATGTTTCCTCCTTCTTGGAGGAAGTCAGTTGGTCTTTTTTATAGATGCTCAGGGTGATAGAGCCGAAGCCGTAACTTATCACCCCTTTGCAATCCTCAAGCAAGGTTAGGGATTCCTCGTTCAGTACGACAATCGCCTGCCTCGTGTTACCCCTTGCCTCGCTTGTTTTGGCCACGCTCCAATCTTTGGTGGGTAGCGTGGGGTTGCTCACCTGAATGATCTTCAGGATCGTACTAGGGTCCGAGGGTTCTGCTGGGATCCAGGCTCTAGATCTCGGTCTGTTCGGGATCTGGTCCCTTGTTACAGCCTCGATTCTAGCCCCAGGCCAGACTTCACCCAATTCCCCAATGGCAAGCTTGTACAGTTCTGCCGATCTTTGGTCGGCACAGGCTATAAGCTTTACATGACCCTGGTGCCAACCTGCGTCTCTGCACTTGGGAGCGGGTCCTGGATTCTTCTCGAGAATGTCCAGGTATGCTTTTAGGAGGCTCATCTCTACCAACTTCCAGTTGGCTGCCGAGATGGACCCTTCTTTGTGGCTCCTGTCAATTACTGCCCATACGAGGTGTTCCTTAAGGATCTCGCTGTAGGAGCGGTTAGGAGGCCGTTTGGTGGTTTTAGGAGAGGGACCAATCCTCGCTTTCTTCGTAGACACGGGGGGGTTCTCGTCCAGAGAGCGCTGTCTTTTCGACGAGCCTGTCTGGCTGACTTTTGCCTCGTGCAACTTGATGACATTTCGAGCCCATTCCAGGGAAGCCTTGTCCTTATCGGATAGCTGTTGTTCTGGAATGGCCTCAAACTTGCCACGGATTCTGTAAGCCGCTTTCCTGTCCTTGTAGGCCTTCATTGAAGGTCGGGCCTCCACGGGCTTGCCCGAAGGGGAGCCTGGACATTGTTCGGCTTTGCTAGAGGTGCTAGGCCCAGGTTTGGTGGCCGATGGCTTAGCACCAGTTTGTTTGGAGTCCTTTTGGGACGGTTGTCTCCCTTTGGGGGTTGACTTGGAGGGCTTTCGCCCGGATAATGAATATTTGCCCACACCAGATCCGACTGGGCTGCCCGCTTCCGCGGGGTGGGATTGCGTGCTTTCGCACGTACCCACCTGGTGACTAGGTTCCCGTTTTGAAATATTCATTGTAGGGGTTTGGGTTACTCTTCGTTTCCCTTCTCACTTACGATCATTGAGGGTACTTATCCCTTGCACCACGTAAAGGTGGTAACCCTCGCTCGGGAGTCCCAATATAACAATCAACAAATCCTCTTGAAACTCTTTATTCCGGAGTATCCAGGGGTCCTTTTTAATTGGTGGTGATTTTAATTACCACCATTTCGGCATGGGGGGGATGCAAAAATAGATGTCAAGGGTATAAATTTGTTAGATTCAATCGAAGAGTCAAATTTAATTTACTTAAATGACGGGTCACCAACACTCTTTAAACGACTTAACCCCGAACCATTAGCTACTGACCTCACTATTAGTACTCCAGATATTGCATTAGTATCATCATGGCAAGTTTTGAATAATACTTTAGGTTTAGGTTAAAATTTCAATAAATATCAGTCCTTGTATAAAACAAATGCATAATAGTAAAAAGTGGAACTTTAGCAAAGCCGACTGGACAAAGTTCAGCACATGCATGCACGAACTTACCGCTTCAGCTATTCGTACTAATAATATTGAAACTTCATATTCACAGTTTTTAACAAATATTAATCAAGCCAGTGAGACGTACATCCCAAAATATAAACAAATGTCGAAATCTCCTAAATTTTCAAAGCCATGGTGGAATAATCAATGTCGTTCAGCAATTGAAAATCAATCTGAGGCCCTAAAGAGATTTAAACAGAATCCAAATTCTGCTAATTTCATTGAATATAATAAATGTGTTGCAATTGTTAAAAGGACTATTTCAAATAGCAAACAGAAATCATTTTATAAATGATGCTCTAATCTTAACCGCAGTACCCCTATTAACACGGTCTGGAAACAAATAAAAACAATTAAGAATATATCATATGTCAATACCCACCCCATTATTGATGGAAATTGGTGCGAAGAACTCTTATATAAAGTAGCTCCCTTATCAGCTAATAACTGTATTTGTTTTGATGATTTACAAGAAGAAAATCATTACCTCATGAATAAAATTACTTTTAATGAGTTAAGTATGAATCTCAAAAACAACGCAAACACTGCTCCCGGGATGGTTGGAATTACCTATACCATGATAAATAAGTTACCCATGAATGCTAAATATCAACTTATAGAAATTTTCAACCAAATTTTACTCACCACAGATATTCCTAATGAGTGGAAGGACTATAAAATTATAACTATTTTAAAACCAAATCTTGTTTTCTTAAAACATTTGAGAGAATAATAAAACATCGTATCGATTGGTAGGTTGAATCTCAGGGTAAATTTCCATCTACTCAATACGGATTCAGAAAATGTCATTCGACTCAGGATGCATTAGGTACTCTTATTACGGACATCCAGATTAGTTTCTCAAAAAAAGAATCTGTGTGTGGACTTTTTGTTGATATTTCTAGTGCATATGATAGCGTAGATCTTTCTTTACTATCTCTAAAACTACAGAAATTAGGATTGCCTCATTCTATTATTAAATTAATTTGGCCCTCATGTGTCAAATATTGGTCTACCTCAAGGTAGTATCCTAAGCCCACTTATATATGCCTTATTTCTGTTTGATTTGGAAACAATTTTTAATCCCTCAATAAAAATTATCCAGTATGCAGATGATATTTGCATATATACGCAGGGCAGTAATATAAACAGATGTTTTAATTCATTGGATAACGCGTTAAAAACTTTCAAATCATATTGTAATGATAATGGCCTTAATATCTCTCATGATAAAACACAATTATGTACTAATTTAAAAATACGAAAACATTTCGTGAATCTACAACAATGAGTCTTACTAAGACTACAAAACAAATTAATTTGAAACAACTACTTCCCTAGCTAATACTTCGACAGACATTGAATGATACAAATTAATTTGCGTGTTACAAATAGTACAACTATTAAAGCAACACTAATTTGAATGAAATTATTTCTGTTGAATAAACTAATAAATGATTCTTTTGCTAATTTAATTTAATGAAATCAGTTTAAATTCATTTTTTCATAATTTTTCATGTTATAGTTACATTTAAACAATCTAAAGTACATCATTTATTAGTTTATTCAACAGAAATAATTTCATTTAAATTTCTTATAAACATAATACCAAAAGGATCTCGACTAGCAAAAAACATTATATCACTAAATATACTGCGATATATTGGATTATAAAAAAATCCCCTATCTTAGTGGAATGCTATAGGGCTCTTATTGAGGTTCAACCTAACTTCACTGATAATGGTGGGATCATGCTATATAAAGTGCCATATTATATTTTAATTAAGTCTGTTCACTGTTTTTATTTGAACTGTACCCCTGCTAACTGTACACATATATCCGAGATGAATTTTCTAGAACAGGTGAATTCCAAATGGCCAAATGCTTATAAAATCTTTACTGATGACTCCCGTTCTATGGATTGATTTGGGGGTGCATTCTATGACCCGCAAAGAAAACTTGATAATTCATACTTTCTTGGAAATTCTATATCAGTCTATACTGCCGAAATGATAGCTATTTTAGAGGCACTAAAATACTTAACAACTATCAATATATCAACATTTTCAAATATTTTAATATTTATTGATTGTAAAAAATTATTTAAGTGCAGAAATGTTAAAATATCTTAATTTAATTAAAATAAAGGTTTCCCTTGTATGGATCAAGGGACATTCCGGTATCAGCGGGAATGAACATGTTGATTCATTTGCTAAAGCAGCTGTTCATTCTAATATACACTTATATTATCCTCTTACCCCGTTTGACATGTTTACTATTTTAAATAAAAACCTAGACAGGGAATTCAACCAATATTATCAGAAGTTACGTTTCGTTTAACAAAAGTATTTGCCCCAATATACCGTCTAAACCTTGGTTTCTAAAGTGTGAATATTTATCAAAGCGATTTATTAAAACAATATGTATCGCAATCTCCACGGATTATGCCCATTTTATTTATATAGAATTAACAGCAGGACTGACCCCTTTTGTGAATGCGGCGAGAGAGGTACGTTAGAACACATAGTTATGTGCTGTGAAAATTTTAACCACGAACGCACAATTCTTTTTGATAAAATTTCGAAAAATCTGACACTCCCTTTCAATTATATAACAATACTAGAATCAAATAATCTATTTATATATAAACAGGTCTTTAATTTTTTTGAATCTTTAAATTTCTCAATTTGATTATTCGCATGAATGTGTAAAATATGTAAGCTATTCCTTTGTTGAGAACCTTTGTGGGATTAAAATCTATCAAAAAGAAAATCTCCAATAATTCACTAATTGCAACCAAGGCAGATAAATCAAATACAATTGTAATACTTGAAAAAGAAGACTATTTACAAAAAATCGATCTGTTCATATCATCAAAAAATTTAAAACTATTACCAAAAGACCCAATACAAGCTTCACTTGCTAAAAAATATATTACATTTTGGTACCGATACGTAGAAGACGTAATTGCTTGCTTCAACGGCACATCAAAGCAACTATATCAATATGCAAACTTGATTAATAATATTCACCCCCAGATTAAATTCACGTTAGAAATAGAAAAAAAATAACCAAATAAATTTCCTTGATTTAAAACTAATACGTCATAATAATAAAATCGAATTCGGCATTTACAGAAAACCTACAAACGTCAACTCCACAATTCCATATCACGCGAATAATTTAATCTCTCACAAATTAGCAGCTTATCATTCAATGATACATCGAGCATATACAGTCCCTATATCCGAATCCCGAAGAAACATCGAATTAGACAAAATCATATCCATTGCAAAATCAAATGGCTTACCACTTACCCTAATAAAATCTATGATAAACAGAAAATTGTACCAATACCCCATATCACACATATATTCCCACATAAATACACCGAAAACTAACAAGTACCTTATTTTAACATACTATGGTCTCAGCTCGGACAAAATTGCTAGTGTTTTCTAAAAACAAGATTATCAAATCACGTTCAAACCGTACTCAAAATTGTCAAAAATTATATTCAATGTGAAAGACCGAAAACAACAAAAAGTCAGGAGTATACCAATTAGAATGTTCAGAGTGCAATAGCTTATACGTAGGGCAAGAAACTTCGAAACAAAATATAGAGAACATTTTCAAGCGTTCAGATTGCACCACAGCATTACTTTCTTTTCAAACCACAGCCTAGAACACAAACATAGTTTCCTGCCATTACAGAAACTTAAACCAATTGCACACTTGTAATAAAGGCCCTAAACTCGACATGTTAGAAGCACTATAAATTTCAAGAAAAAGGAAAGCCGTTCACGTTAATCTCCTAAATGAATAGACTGATTTATATAATTCCAGCTTATTCCAACTAGCGTAATCCGCTTAACGCAACGCGCCTCAAAAATTCTGCTTAATGTACCGACCTTGAATTTCACCGCCCTAATTAACTACCTGTAATCTGCAACATCCCTGACAAAATGAACATGAATTTTTCTATTACCCCCTTCCATGTCCTGAAACTCCCATCGGTACCATTTCCATTCCACCTCATGCCAGTAGCATAATCATTTTCTTCTTATATCAATCCTCCTACGCCAACACATGAACGAAACTCGAACATTTATCCTTAGAGTGCTGAACGCCAACCACATCTCTCTGGTTTAACTTATCAACAACCGATGCGAAACACTCCTCTTAGACGTCATCACTGAACTTCGTCCATGGTCAAGCAGCATCTACCATTGACCATATCCTAGTGTCCCAATAATGTTTATTTGGAATTTTTCTCTATTACAAAATATAATTTGGAACATTGCTATTTCTGACTTCTTCATCCCTTCTACTCATTATTTTCCGCCCCAATCTCGTCAGTATCCACTCTCACGTTTCTACCTCTATCAACCCAATCCCCTTCTAATCCCTTGTATTCCTCTGATAGATGACTTTACGTATCCTTTCCGTCCTCACACAGTACGTATTTTCCTTATCCCTCGCCCATCTATTTCTTTATCCTCCGTCCCGCATCTCGCCCCTGCCAACCTCTACTCTCTTTTGAAACGGTTATCCTCCAGGTATCTGCCACTTCATACAGCACTCATTATATTCACTCTTTTTCATACATCCTTGTCTCTCTTGCCTCTCCACCTGCTTCGTCTTCTCATGCACCCATCTTGTCACATTCACCCCTTGCTCTAGCCACTCCTTCACGATCCCCTCTGACAAACCCACCTTTTCATACATGCTCCTCCTTTCCGCTCTGGATCAACCTACTCCTGTGTCCATGTCAACATCTGCTTCAGGCACCACCACGGTTCTCTCTCCAACCTTTCATACCTGCTGACCCCCCACACCTCCGCCCCATACATCAAGATCGGTCTCACATATTCATCTCATAAGTCACACGTCAATCTTGCACTGTCATCCATCCACCTTCCCTATTTTCTCCCTTCTATTTTAGCCGTTTATCTTTTCCTCCGTCAACGCCATGCCATCCTCCTACGCCAGCATTCATACATTACACCTCATATACTTCTCCTATATAGATATATATAATAGCATTAGCTAATTGGGCAGCCCTGTCTTACCCCCTTCCACGTCCTGCAACTGCCTGATACCTCCCCCCCCCCCATATTCGCCGCGTCCCATGTTTCCTCATACACCTCATACATTCTTATAAATTCGTTCATTACATGCTCTACGATCCTGGCTAGAGTAAAGATCCCTCGTTCCTCTACCCCTCCTAAAACCTCCCTGTACCTCTGGCACCAGTTGCTTCTCCTACAACTCTTCATCCAGCCTGTTCTTAACAATCATCATCGCCAATTTGTATCCGGTGTCACCTCCCTTATGTATTGGGGATATTGCCCCCACCTTCCAAGATCCTGGGATCTCCTCCTCCCCTCTCCATATCCGGTTCAAAATTTCCCTGAACTTTTTCTTCCCCTCAGTTCCTTATTCCTTCCACATCTCAGCCTTTAAACCATCGGCCCTCGGCAGTTTTTCTTCTCAAGAGCTCTCTCCACTCGTCTGTGAAGTTTACTACCTGCCCCCTTCCTCCTCCTCTTCTTACATTTCTCAGCCTACTTCTCCAGCTCCACCTCCCCATACCTCTTTCTTCCCCCGCTCTTTAGTATTCTCCACATTTCCGCCTAG
The DNA here is from genome assembly GCA_963969525.1 of Ontholestes murinus. Lineage (NCBI taxonomy): Eukaryota > Metazoa > Arthropoda > Insecta > Coleoptera > Staphylinidae > Ontholestes > Ontholestes murinus. The sequence goes on along the minus strand of OZ018399.1, from coordinate 33,805,532 downwards.
TTTTTACAGGTACTTGGTACCTTTATCTTCTGTTCCACTTTCCACCTTCTTTCTTCTCGCATACCCTATCTAGAAGGATATGGAAAGCGAAGAAAAGGCTTCCCATATCCATCTCTCATCCCCTCATTTTTACTCACGACCTTCTTCGCATTCCTGCACTCTTCATCAAGCCACTCGCTCTCCCCACCCCCCTTCACCTCCTTCTCCTCCAGCTTTTCTCTCATTCTCCTCAACAAATTATCCCGCTCACCAGCCTCTCCTCTTCCAGCTCTTTTTCCTCCACTCTTCTTGTTCCAATCTTTATTTTCACCTTCAGTGGCCAATGGTCTGAGACCCCCACATCCTCCACCTCCAACCTCTGCCATATCATATCCCCTCACCACTATGTAATCTATCACCGATCCTCCCTTCGGCCCTACGTACGTTATTAACCCGTCGCAATCTGCCTCCGCACATCTGTTTAGTATATCCCATCCCTTTTCCATCCACATCCTAGAGACCTCATCAGTTTTTCGTTTCTTCCACCAGCATGCCTCCCTTTACCAATCTATCGCCACATAAGACAATGCTGCTATTCTGCCTGGTCCTCGCCTCCACCGCCGCTTCTCTTCCTTCGACCACTTTTCACACTTGTACGGCATTGAACATGCCGAATCCATACTCTAACATTAATTAATGAGTATATATGTTATAAACTCTTAGTAATTTCTTTCTATTAACTATCTATCAAGGAGTCCTCTTGATTTACGATGAATCCTATACTTGCCCATTGTGTGATATTCTCGTCGATACTTTGGCACAAATGTTTCGATGAAAGTTTTAAGATCTTCTTAAGGGCCTTGTGGGCTAGTAATTTTGCTTTCCTCTTTGTAACTGAATGACCTTTTCGTCTTCTCATCTCAAAAAGACCATCTCCTGGTTTTCACATTTAGGATAAATGAGATTATCTCTAATAGTTTTTTGCATTCCTGTTAATTCCTACTTTAATTTAGTAGAGGGGGAGGCTTTCAATTTGTAATTTTTTGTTTGGGGAACTTTTTAAGAAATTTTTTTTAAGGTTCAAGTGCTTCAGTAATTGTGTTTTCCTCTTTGAATTGAATTACCTTTCAGCTTTCTTATCTCAAAATGACCATTTACTGATTTGCTGAGATCTATTCTTAATAGGTTTTTGTACGTGGGTAATCAGGAAGGTACACGAATGTAATCACATGTCTTTATCTTTATAAGTACTGCAGTGAACCGTTAATTCGCATTTTACTCGATTCATCAGCCACAGTCATTTGGATTGATTTCTCTTGGAAATTAAATTCTTGTTTTTTTTAACTCTTCCTTAAGTTGTGGGCAGGTTTGAGCGAGCTTCTTTATTTGCTTACACATATGGGATTCTTGTCATTTCTTTTTTTATGATTAGGCCTTTTTAATTCGTTGTCCCAAATTAGTGGAGTAGAAGTCAATTGCAGAAAAAAACCTCTTCTAAAGTTCTTTTGTTGCAATTCGGGCAGTTTCGACTTATAACTATAGTTTAAAAGCAAAGTTTTAATGGTTGTAGTTGAAGTAGCTACCTTAAGGGGCGTTCGCATAGTAACTTTAACATTATCCTATTATGGAATTTCACCAAGTAACAAGTAATAACGGCTAAGCCTTTATCACAGCTAGAACGAAGCTCTTATAAAGATCTTCAAGATATTTGAGCATCCTGTGATAAAACGTATTTTGGGTTGTTATAGTCATATTTAAACAACCTAAAATATATTTTATCATTTACTAGTTTATTCAACAGAAATAATTTCATTCAAATTAGTGTTGCTTTGATAGTTGTACTATTCGTAACACGCAAATTAATTTTGTTTTATTCAATGTCTGTCGAGGCATTAGTTAGAGAAGTAGTTGTTTCAAAATAATTTGTTTTGTAGTCTTAGTAAGACTCACTGTTGTAGATTCATGAAATGTTTTCGTATTTTTAAATTTATTAAGAGTTGTTAGGTTGGTCGGTTTTAGTATCGTTAGATTCTTCGATGGCATACTGGAAGTAAAAATATCCTCTGGTATCATCATGTTTGGTATAATATTTTGGTACTCGGAGGTAATTTTATTTGTAGGTAATAGTTGTGAATTGCAGAATCCACGACAATTCTCATCTAATGTTAAGGTTTTAGTACCCTGAATAACTTCATCTGTAGTTTTATCTTGCAGCATCACATATCTTTCTGTGGATTACGTAGGTTGTAGTAAATAAATAAATAAAGTAATCTGTAACCTTGTTTCACAAAGTGGTACAAGCGGTATTGAATATAGGAGGTGGTTTTCACATATAGTGTTCATCAGTTCACTTCTTGCATTTCGTGAATAGTACATTTTATTATTGGAAATTGCAATGTGTGGAAAAGTTGGGTCAATATAGAATAGAAGTTCAATATATATAGCACAGGAAGAGTAGGGGGGTTATTGGATTTGGAACCATCCGTGAAACAGCGTGTAGAATTTGGCTATTTATCAGAAGTTAACGAGAGGAAGAAAGTATTAGTGAGAGGATTGAGGGTGACAGAAGAAGTCCTAGAGTTGCCTAGGTCGTACGTAACATTTATAGGGTAAAAGTGAGAGAAATAAGAAAAAGTATAACAGAGGAAAATTGGGGACTTTTGAATGTTAAAACAAGAAGTAATGGAAAAGCATTTAACATAAGGGAATAGTGGTTTGTTTTTTGCAGGGAATATGGACTGTAATTTAATGAGGGATTCAATGATTGGAGAGTTGTTAAAGGCTAGGAATTTCAGGAAATATTTACTGGATATGAAGGAGGAGCGTAAGGAGATGTAGTATTCAACTTCTAATGCTTTATAAGGGGAGAATTTCATAGCTCCAAGTACTACACGGAGGCTTAAGGTTTGAAGTCGCTTAAGTTTTTGTGATAGTTGATTGGAAATTGGAGAAATTACCATTAGAACATACTCGATTTCTGATCTGATGAGGGATTTTTAAAACATAAGAAGAGCCCGGATAATATCCAAAGTACATATTAACCTCGAGGTATTAAATGTGGGGTTTCCACGAAAGGGTGAAGTCAAAATAAAAGCCTAACTATTTAATTTTTGGGGAATATGATATTTTTGAGAGTAGAAGGATAACCTGTTTTGGAAGAGCCAATCAGAGAGTTTGAAGAGTGCATAATTGGACATTGCCTCCAGCGAAGTACGGGGCAACATCATCTACATACTGAAGCATAGTACACTAAGGGGATAAAATGCCTACTAAAGGAAGGGTGTAGAAAATGTACAATAAAGGACTAAGGATGGAGCCTTGTGGAAGACGAAGAAACGGAGTTCGGGGATTGGTAAAGTAGGTGTCATGCTTAAGAAAAAGAACTTTCTGATTAATAAGTGTCCAGATTATTTTAATTATATTCGTTGGGAGACCAATTAAAATGAGTTTCTCTATTGGGATTGAGGGTATAATTGAATCAAAGGCAGCAGAGACGTCGAGAAACAGAGCAACGCTCGAGTGATAAGGAAAGATATCTGGATGTTAGAAGTGAGCTTACATTATTATCCATTGAACTTTAGCCTTTTCTAAATCTAAACTACATAGCAGAATATACGCGATTTTTTTCGACCTAGCAATAAAGCCTAGATTTTATAAGATGTTTGAAAACTTTCCGAATGCTTTAAAGGAGAGAAATTGGGTGATAGCTAAGAGGGGAGGGGGGATCTTTTCCAGGTTTTAAGATAGGGGAGATTATTTGCATATTCCAGGACTCTGGAGTAGTACCATTTCTAAAACACTCATTAAACAATCACAATAAGCTAAGTTTACCTGAAATGAGAAGATGCTATAACATAGAATATGATATTCTATCTTTACCGGGAGAGGAATCCCTAATATGGAAGAGAGCTGATTCTGAATATTCAAGAAAAGAGCTACGGGGAGTTGCAAAAAAAAATACCAAAAGCCTCCGAATTGGGTTACTTAGATCCTGGGGGAAGGAAGGACTTCCTATAAATTTTAATGATCTTCCATACTGAGGATATAGGGATGGTGCGTAAGATCGATTCACGGTAGGCTAGAAAAGAGATTTTTTTACTCTGATCTCAATCAACCTCTTTGAGTAGGCAATTGCTCCCTTGGCTTCAATAAAACTTTCTGAGGTCCTAAGCAGACGCGAGAGGGACGAGAATATGGATGGAAATAAGGAATCCACCGATCGGCAGTACGTTGTAGTATAGCAATATAGAAGGAATAGGAGTCATCATCTGAAATGGAGGATTCAAGGTCTTCCGTTCAGCGTGCTAGCCAAAAATTGGGACAGGGAAAGGAAGGTTGATAACGTTGAGGATTTGGAGGCCAGGGGTAAGTAATTTCAGTAATCACTGGAAAGTGCCTTGAAGGGTATATGAAGTTGGAGGGGAGCCAAACATGAAGGGACAAAAGACAGATCAATTATGTTAGGAGTTCAATGAGGGGGACCAACTAGATTATGGGATTCTATTATCTGGTTGAGAATTAAACCAGCTGGATTAGACTACGAGCCATTATGTTGGTTTAGATGACAGTTAAAGTCACCAACTAGAAGAGGAGGGGAGGCAAGGGATAGGAGGTAGTTTCAGGACTTAAGGGGGCAGCGAACAGAAGAGGTCATATATCCGGATATAAGAATAAAGATAGGGAATAAGATTTAAATGAGCATTCTCTAGAATAAGAAGAGGATTTACAATGATTTCGGAAAAAGGATGAGTGGTGCTGATCAGTACCGCAACCTTGACATCTGGCCGACTCTTTAAAATAGTGTAGATATCCTTAAATTTAATAGAGCTGGACTCCTTGCTCCAAGTTTCAGATAAATAGATAATATCGGATTTATATGAGTTTATTAAATCAATTAATTTGATTTGCTTGATTGAAAAATCCTAATGTTCCATTGCATTAACTTTAGGCCCATGGGGGAAGGGATAGGAGGAGCGGATTAGGAGAGTATCGAATGGGATTAGGTTAGAAATTGCCTAAACGAAGGACAAAGGATCAGCAACGTACGATTTTTATATGAGATCTAAAGATGACACTCCCAGTTAGAGCTAGAAAGTGGAGAATTGAAATTAAAACACAATATTTTAAGAATTGGAGATGTTTTACTGTGTCGTATCATGGTGCTTTTGCTTGATTACTGGATCTATACTAAAGGAAAATCTTTTCTTTAGAGAGGATTGTACTATTGTGGAAAAAGAAGAGCCAGAAGAAGAGAGGAAAGTAGAGGAGAAGCTGGGGATTGTAAAGTAGGGAAGTTACGAGGAACAAAGTTAGCATCAGGCTGTGACTTGGACTGGGATAGATGGCAGGTAGACGTTGTTGCATTCATGGGAGGGAAGAGTGAGGTAGCTTCTGAAAAGGATAAGTTATATCTTTATATCATGCTCCTTATTTTTTTTTTGTCTAAGAAATTATCTGCATACTCTACCCTTAGATAAGGAAACGATTTATGTGGAGAAGTGAGCTCCATTGCAATTAATGCATTTTGGATGTTCTGTTTCACAGACTTTCACACCATGGCATGATGACCCATATTTTGCATACCTGGATTTACTTTTGTACAGTGGCGTGCGGTGGAATTTTAAAGTAGGGAAGCATTCAAGAAAAGTCAGTTAAATTTACTTACCTATTTATAATTCTATTTTCTATTTTCTTTTGAAAATTCATCTATATCGTCTTTATATAATTTGAGATAGGTTCTTAACAAGATCTTTTCTATCGATAATATAGCCAAATTTGAGTCTTTTTTCTGTTGTAGAATTTTTCATGAAGTTTTTAATGCGTTTTAAAACTGCGTTCTACCGAAGTAGTAGAGGCTGGAGTAGTTAACAATTCACAAAGTCTAGTTACTTCACAATATGCTTCATCTAGTCCAGTTTCTTTTAAAAATTGTAACATTCCTAAAAGTTTGTTTGTACCTGCTTCAGGAGTTGTTTATAAAACACAAAGTTGAGATCGCAAAGCATGTATATGAAAAAAAATATAATTAACTTCTAAAGAATGTAAGACTTCTTCAGGAAAAGGCGAATCTCTGTACTTTCCAACAAATTTCACAAATTTTAAATCACTAAAATGTTTAAACCATATTGTCAAAAATTTCCACAAAAAGCCGCCGATACCAAGTTGTTCAAACTCTACAATTTTTGTAATACAAACACCAATATCGTTTGATTTTGTTTGTTAAATATCATATAAAACGTCTGTATATGGGGTTCAGACCCCCCGATAAGCCTCCCGAAAAGAATGAAATGCTAGTTTTCATCTCTACAGACCATGCTTCTTATTCTGTTTATCTGGAAAAAAGAGTATTAATCCCTGAACTTTCTCCACCCGCTCTTCATGAAATGGTTGTCAGTAATTTATTGTATCAAGCAGGTTATAAAGTTACCACCTCGCGTAGAGGCAGAAGTAGAGTCTGTGAGCAATTCAAAAACTATCAGGAGGCTAATAGATTCTTGCAAGATGCCCCACTTTTAGACAAACACTCCCTGTTCATAACTGTTAAAGGAATCATCCGTGTTGTAGAATCATCATTCTCTGAAGATTAAATTCTAAATAATTTAAATGCGTCGAACCCCCTTCAAAACAATAAATGTCAAACGATGGAAAAAAAATAAGAATCAATGATGTAACAGAATTAATACTCATTCAGTCGTTGCCACTTTCCGCACAATCTCCTTACCTACATTAATTAAACATTTTTGCCATTCTTGTTTGAGATATGGGTATACTAAAAACATATGTAAAAGTAAACCCAGGTGTGCGAAATGTGGATCATCAGATCATGGTGTGAAAGTCTACGAAATAGAACAGCCAAATTGCATGAATTGCCATGGAGCTAACTTCTCCACAGAAATTGGTAATTTTTCTAAGATATAATTAATCCTTTTCAGAAGCTAGCAAACTATTCTCTCCAATTAATGCAACAACTTCTGACCCCAAGTATACAATGGAACATAAGAAGCTTTCGATCAAACAAATCAAAGTTAATAGATTTAATAAACTCCTTTAAACCTGATATTTGTTTATCTGAAACTTGGACCAAGGAGTCCAGTTCTATTAAAATTAAGGGTTAATACACTATTTTAAAGAGTCGTCCTGACGGAAAAGGTGGTGTTGCGGTACTTATCAGCACTGCTCTTCCCTTTTCAGAAACCAATGTAAATCCCCTATTTCTTCCCGAGCGTGCCCAGTTCATCTCAATTCAATTCTCTATATTTACTCTTATATCTGGATATATATCCCTATCTGTTCTCTGTCCTCTTTCCTCCTGGAACTACCTCATATCTCTCTTCTTCTAGTTGATGACTTTAACTGCTATTTAAACTAACTCAATGGTTCTTACTCAAATCCAGCTGGGTTAATTCTAGACCAGATAGTAGAGCCTAATAATTTAGTTGTCCTTAATTACTACCAAACCACACTGTTGGTCCCCCCTCATTCGGCTCCTAGAATAATAAATCTGTCTCTCACTTCTTTAACTTTGGCTCTCCTTCTATCTTCTTATACCTTGCAAGACTCCTTTGGCAGTGATCACTTCCCAGTGATTACTGATTATTCCCCGTCGTAATTTTCGTCAAGCATGCTGGTCAGAATATTCCCAAGACCTTGATTCCTCCTATCAGATGATGATTCCTATTCCTCCTTTATTGACATTCTTTAACGCACTAGGATACCCTACTCTCATCTATATACCCATCTCTCTCGGTGTCCTTAGTGGGATTACTCCTGCACTGAAGCAAAAGCTTCTCGAAAAAAGCAATCAAGAAATATTTTCGCCTTGGGACCTCCGAAAGTTTTATTGAAGATAAGAGAGCTATTGCCCATTTAAAAAAGGTGCTTAATCAGAAGAAAAAACATATTTTCTAACCTATTGTGAATCCATCTCACGCACCACCCCGATATCTTCAGTGTGGAAGACCATAAGAACTTACAGGAACTCCTTTCTCCCCTTACCCTCCAATCAACCAAATCCAGAGGCTCTTGACAAATTCTTTTCCAATCTCACTCCCCCTTTTGTTGAACCTAACTACTTCCTTAATTATTCAGAAACACCCACATCTGAACTCTCTTCTAATTTTACATTGGCTTATTCCATCTTAAGGATTCTTCTCCAGGGAAAGATGGAATATATTCCATGTTACAACATCTTCCCTTCTCTGGCAAACTGAGCTTATTGCGATTTTTCCACGAATGTTTTAGAAATGGTACTATTCCAGAATCTTGGAATAAACAAATAATCTCCCCTATTCTAAAACCCGGAAAAAGACCCCTCCTCCCCTCTTAGCTATCGCCCAATTGCCCTCTCCTCATGCATCCGAAAAGTTTTTGAATACCCTACTAAGACTAGAACTGATTGGTGGGCCGAAAAAAATCATATATATCCAGCTATGCAATTGGATTTAGAAAAGGCAAAAGTTCAATGGACAATATTGTAAAACTCACTGCTGACATCCAGATATCCTTCCTTAATAACCATTCCATCGTAACTCTTTTCCTTGACATATCCGCTGCCTGATTCTTTTATACCCTCAATCCTAATAGATAAACTCATTTCAATTTGTCTCCCAACTAATATAAATAAAATAATTTGGTCACTCATCAGTCATAAAGTTCTTCACCTTAAACAAGATACCTGCTTCACCAATCCCCGAACTTCATTTATTGGTCTTCCTCAAGGCTCAATCCTTAGTCCCTTATTGTACATTTTCTACACCCTTCCTTTAGAAAACCTCTTATCCCCATGTTGTTCAATAGTGCAGTATGCAGACGATGGTATCCTGCATTGTTCCGGAGACAATATCCAATCATTATACAACCGGATCAATAATTCCTTATTTGAACTTTCTGATTGGCTCCACCAAAATGGGTTATGTCTCTCCCCTCAAAAATCCCAAAATATCATATTCACAAAAAAAGGAACCTCCCAAATTACTTATATTTCGACAATGCCCTTATTCCTAAACTCCCTGTCATAAAATACCTGCACTTTGATTACACCCTATTATTGAATACCTCGAGGTAAATGTATATAAAACACTAAATATTCTCCGGACTTTATCCTCCACCTGGTGGGGATCTGACCCTGTGACCCTGTTTTACAAATCTCTTATCTATCACAAATAGAGCATGGTATAATGGTAATTTCTCCAACTACTAAGCAACTGTCATAAAAACTAGACCGACTTTAAACTTCAAGCCTCCGTGTAGTACTCGGAGCCTTCTAAAGCTTTAGAAATTGAATGTTGCATACCCCATATCCCCTTGCGTTCCTCCTCCTCTCTAGTAAATATTTCCTAAAATGTCTAGTCTATAATAACACCTCAGTCGTGGAATCCCTCAATAAATTACAGTCCGTACTTACTGCAAAGAATAAGCTACTTTTTTCTTATGTTGAATCCTTTTCCATTACTTCCTCTTTTAAAATACTAAAGGCCCCTATTCTCCCCTGTTATACCTTTTCTTATTTCTCTCATTTCTACTCCATAAATGTTACCTACGACCTAGGCATCTCTAGAACCTATTCTCTCACTACCAACACTTTCTTCCTTTCATTAACTTCGGAAAAATGGCCAAATTTTACACGGTGTTTTACGGATGGTTCCAAATGCAATAACCCTCCCTACTCTTCTTGTGCTGTATATATTGAACATCTTCTAATAAATTCCTTTAAAATCCCATCCACCTCCTCAATTCTAACTGCTGAACTGACAGCCGTCAAGGAGTGTTTAGTATTGATAAGTCATATGAACACCAAAAAATGGTAATTTTTATAGATTCTAAAGCTGCCTTAAAGTCGTTTCAATCTACAGGTATAAATCAACACCGCTCTATACTTCTAACAAAAATTCGATCCATTAACTTTCGTTTCACTACTCTTTCCCAGTTCTCCATTGTTTCCTGCTGGATACCTAGTCACATAGGCATTAAAGGAAATTAAATAGCCAACCAATCTGCCGGACAGCTTCCCCTTTCTGAATATCATTCTCCTCACCAAGACTACTTCAAAGTCCTAAAAACCAGCTCTCGCTTGAAATGGCAGTCTTCATGGTCTGTTTTCGGGAGTCCCACTAAACACTTTCTTATCCAACCCATTATTCCCTTACGCCACTGGTTTTCTAATCCAAAGACCCTTGGAAGAAGGTTTATTACATCCCTGGTCACCTTGATAAAATAGGTCAAATTGATTCTCCAAACTGTTCCTGATGATGTGATGGACACCTCTATTTTATGTATCTCTTCTACTAATACTTATCTCCTTTTGTACTCCCTCCTACACAAAAATAATATTAAACTCTAATTTACAAATACAAAATCTAATTTTAAATTAAAAGCTGAACCATAATCTGTCAAAAAACTTTTGGGAATACCAAACATAAAATCAGTCTATTTGTCCATCGTATACTTTTGGGCAACTACCACACTCTAACAAGTAGACCCCAGATATTTCATTTGTTTGCGATTTGTATTTCGCATTATTTATAAATTAGTAAATTGTATTATTTGTCTTCAAGAATTAATATTTAAAGATTTAAATTTACTTTAATTTAATGAGCAGTAAAGTTGGTTTTGTTCTAAAGTGGTATAAGGAAAATTTAGTTTAATTTAATTTTCGGTTTTTCATTTAATGTATTGTTACCTTGCCGTTATTTAAGTAGCAATTGTACTAAGTGAAAATCATTACTTATCTGTCTGATAAAGCCATTGTGTTGTGAAACAATTGTAGCAGTGTCTCTGCAAAGCAACGAGATTTAAACAATATAAAAATAGTTGGTGAAACGCTCCTGAGATGGCCCTAGCAGTCATTCTACAGATACCTAATTGAGATTGTTCGGAATTCATTCATTTATTTTATTTTATTTGAAACAATTTGTGTATTTATTTAATTTTCGGGAATCTAAAATTAGTCATTTTGTCATGTCGTAAATTGAATCTTAAGTAGGAAATTAATTTAATTTTCGCGCCATATATAATTGATTTCGGAGTGTGTTGGCAAACCTTACTAGTTTTTCTTTGGGATTCTTTTTTAAAAGGACTCTTGCACGAGACGTCCTCCGAGATAGAGTAAAATTGTCGCTGCATCTTAAAAGTTGAATGTTAAACCGAAGAACAACCGCGTGCTTTGCAACTCAGACATACAGTCCACATCAGTCTGGCCAGACCGGGAAGAAAGGAGGAAGTTACTTTGGTAAGTGTCCCTTTGATTTCATTAAGGTTTGCCGACTTCGTCGTTAAATTCAAACATTTTTTTTTTTTGGTCCTTCGAACCGGATCATCGTCGTTTTGTCGCAACGCTGTTACTAAACATCGGTTCATTGTAACATCGTTTCCTACGCGGTTTTCTTATTTATACAATACTTTAGATTTAATTTCGCATTGTCGGTTTTTAATTTCTTGTCGCTTTACTCACGAGTTCGCAAACGGCGAACGAACGAACGTCTGTTGGTGTTTTTTTGTTCGCGTTTTTTTGTTCTTTTCTTGTCTCTCGTTCTCGCGTATTATTTTATTGAATTGTTCATTTAAATAAATACCCACATTTGATTTCGAAAATAATTAGATTAATTGTTTAATTAATTCAAATATATTATATTATCAATTTTCGCATATTAATTATTCGCGTTTCCGGACAATGGAAACGAAACAAGGCATCACGGTATCTGTGAACAGTGTCATTGCATCTGGTAACAGTACAAAAAATCGATTAGAACCCATTTTAGTTATTTCGGGGGCGGCCGTTGCCGATGAAACTAAAGTAAATGCCGCTTTAGTGCGCCTGGAGTTGACGCAGGGTCTTTATGATGAGTTCCACGTTAAATATTCACGTATTAGTTCAAGTACTACTGACACAACTGAAGATTTTGAAAAGCTTCATAAGATTGTTAATGAAATTGATGATATGTTCTACTCAATTAAAACCTATTTACGAGACATTCAGTTAAAGTATAATGTAGGTGATATAATGAACATGTCAAATAATCAAGTTTCAAGCTCTAAAATAAATTTACCGCCTATTCATATTCCACCATTTTCCGGTGATTTAAAGGAATTTCCTTCATTTTTCGAATTATATTGTAGCGTTGTTCATAATAGATGCGATTTGTCGAGTGCTGAAAAATTCTATCATTTACAAACTTATTTGAAGGGCCCAGCGGCAATGCTGATTAAAGATCTCACATTGACATCAGATAATTATTTAATCGCAATTGATTTACTTAAGGACAGATACATGAATACTCGAGTTCTTTCTCATCAATATTTAAACTCTATTAATTTAATCAAGCCTTCTACTAAAGCAACAGGCTCTCTTAGACAAGTAATTGACACCTTTCAAGAAAATTATAAGGCTTTTAATGCACTTACGCTAACAGAAAAGGAAAAGTTGGAATTCTTGTGGCTCGACTTGTTGATTCAAAAAAATTGATCCCTCGATTAGAGAGCGATTTGAACTAACACTCTCTAATAATCAATTACCTTCAATCACAAACCTCGTACATTATTTGGAATCACATTGTCGTGCGTGGGAAACCACCTCAAATTGTCGTCTCGATATTAATAAACCTAAGTCAAATGAGCAGAAAAAACCAACTTACACATTTTTAACAAAATTAAGTACTTGTCGCTTATGCAAGGCTAGCCATCCATTGTACACATGTAAACTATTTTTAAATAAAACACCAAAGGAGCGATTTGAGATAGTTAAAACTTTTAAACTTTGTATAAATTGTCTAAGTCCTTCACGTGGCGTGTCACAATGCTCATCTGTGCATACATGTAAAATTTGTCAAATAAAACATCACACTTTACTGCATTTTCCAAAGCGTGATGTTAGTCAAACAGAAATGGAAAACGTTGCAGATACTACAAATTCCTCCATTTCGGTTAACCTAATAGCCAATACTATTCCCACTCATCGAACTACTGTATTGTTATCCACTGCGCTCATAGATGTTCGTGATTCATTTGGTAATTTTCACACTTTACGGGCATTACTTGATACCGGTAGTCAGGCAAATTTCATCACTGAACGTTGCATACAAAAATTGAAGCTACAAAGGGCTCATTCGCATATTCCTATTCAAGGAATAAATTCTATGTCTTCATTCTCTCCTCGAGGTGTTACCTCCTGTACTATAAAGCCTGTAAATTCTGAACTTAATTTTACGTTAGATTGCATAATTCTTTCAAATATCTGTGCTAATATGCCCTCGTCGGTCATTCCTCAAAATAGTTGTTGGAAGCATTTAACTAATTTAAAATTAGCTGATCCTAATTATGGAACTCCCAGCACTGTCGATTTGCTTTTGGGAGCTGATGTGTTTTCCTCTGTTTTGTTGGATGGCAAATTATGTGGAGGTGATATGGCTCCAGTAGCAGTGAATACACTTTTTGGCTGGATTTTGATGGGTAGAGTGAAGTTTCCCGGATTCGTCTCGAGTCATACTCAGGTTAGTTCATTATGCACTGTACTTGACTTTGACATGAGGAGGTTTTGGGAGCTAGAACAGGTTCCTCTGAAGGTCTCGCTGTCGCATGATCATCATCAAGCGGAACAAATCTTCAAAAGGGAATATTTTCTTGACCATTCTGGTCGGTTTGTCGTGCCCTTATTGTTCAAGCCTAATGCTCAGTTTTCATTTGCTGGATCATATGAAATTGCTGTAAAAAGATTTGCTTCTCTAGAACGTCGATTGTCTCAGAATTACGAACTTCGTTCGATTTATTTTGATTTCATGAAAGATTATTTAGAAACAGGTCATATGGAAAAACTTACTGTCTCACCAACTTCAACTTCAGAGAGTTACTATATTCCACATCATTATGTAATGAAGCCTGACAGTACAACGACCAAACTTCGAGTTGTGTTTGATGCTTCCGCAAAATGCTCGGAAGGTCATTCACTGAATGATAATTTATTGATAGGTCCCAAACTTCAAACTAATATTTTCTCGATTCTCTTGAAATTTCGACTTCATCCTGTTGTATTCACTGTTGACATCAAGCAGATGTACAGGCAAATATTGGTTTGTGAAGATCATCGCAAATTTCAAAGAATCATTTGGCGTTTTTCTCCCTTGGATGACTAAATCTATCAACTAAATACAGTTACATACGGAATTTCGTCTGCTCCATACCTCGCTATTCGAACCATTTTGGAATTAGCCCGAATAAAACAATCAACATATCCTCGTGCTTCGCACGTCATATCCACTGATGTCTATGTGGACGATCTTGTTACGGGATGCTCGTCATTACAAGAGGCTAAACTTCTTGTTACAGAGATCACTGATTTGTTGAAATCAGGAGGTTTTGAATTGCGTAAATGGGCAAGCAATATTCATGCTTTACTTATTGATGTGACAGACAAGTCAGATGCGTCGTCGTTGTCACTGGATGATAATGAAAATCCTAGTGCCAAAATTTTGGGACTTCATTGGCAACCAGATTCAGACTGTTTCTTCTTTAAAGTGAAATTAGTTGATAAACCTTGCACTAAACGAACTATTTTGTCGGATGTTGCTCGCATCTTTGATCCTCTAGGACTAATCTCGCCATTGTCATTTTTTGCTAAAAGGTTGATTCAACATTTATGGACACTTCATCTAGATTGGGATGTAGTTCCTCCATCTTATGTCGTAGAAAAGTGGTTAAGCTTTAAATCCCAATTGTCGTCTATCGCTTCTTTGCAAATTCCTCGTCGTCTCGCTTTGGATAATACATCAAATTATCAGTTACATGGCTTCTGCGACGCTTCAGAAGCAGGCTACGCAGCTGTAATTTATTTTCGTGTTTCGTCTGTAGATAAAATAGACAAATTCCTTGTTTGTGCTAAATCAAAGGTAGCTCCTTTAAAGAAAGTTTCAATCCCTCGGCTTGAATTGTGTGCTGCAGTTCTCTTGGCAGACCTCATAGAATCAGTTTTGAAAATTTCAAGGATATCGTAAAATTTGATCAAATAGTTGCATGGTCTGATTCATTGGTGACGTTGTCGTGGATAAGAGGTTTGCCGCACAGGTGGAAGACCTTTGTGAGTAACAGAGTATCATATATCCAGGGAGGGTACCGGCAAGTGCGTGGCGTCATGTACCCACTCTTGATAACCCAGCTGATTGTGCATCTCGAGGACTGGCTCCTGCTGAGTTATTATGGTGGGCGGGGCCTTATTGGCTCTCACAATCAGCAGATTTATGGCCAGATCGTGTATCGGTCTGTGACACCTCAGATGTATTAACAGAAGAAAAACCTATGACTCTGTTAGCAACCACTCCTACAAGCATATATGATAATTTATTAAATAACTTTTCGTCGCTTCGCAAAATACAAGGGATAGTTGCTTACATTTTACGTTTTATTAGAAATTGTAAAGGTAAACCTTCACTACATCATTCATTGTCACTTGATGAGCTTCACATTGCACTTGGGTACTTAGTTAAGCATGTACAAGCTACAGTTTTCTCTGAGGAAATTTTGAAACTTAACCAAGGAAAAATATTAAACCCTTTCGTTTCCTAGCTCCTTTTCTAGACGGCAAGGGAATCGCGAGGGTGGGCGGTAGACTACACCGTTCTTCTTTGCATTATGATGCAAAACATCCAATGCTCCTACCAAGTAAGCATCGGTTGACAACCCTTATCATTGAACAATATCATAAAGACCATTTTCATCCTGGTTGTCAGGCATTGCATTACTTGTTAGCACAGCAATTCTGGATTTTATCGTGTCGACGTGTTATATTTAAATGTATACGCTGTTTTCGCGTAAAACCTAGGTTTCAAACACCATTTATGGGTAGGTTATCTATTTCTCGTATCTCGCAAGTCAAGCCATTTATGCGTACTGGAGTTGACTTTGCAGGCCCGGTGACGATCACTTTTTGTAAGTATCGTGGATCAAAGTCCTCAAAGGCGTACATATGTGTGTTTGTATGTTTTTCCACGAAGGCTATCCATCTGGAATTGGTCTCTTCGTTGACATCGGAAGCATTCTTAGCTTGCTTTCGTCGTGGTCGCTGTATTGATTTGTACAGTGATTGTGCAACAAATTTTGTGGGAGCTAATCAGATGCTATTACAAAATTCTGTTGGGAAATTGTCCATTAAGTGGCACTTCAATCCTCCCAGTGCTCCACATATGGGTGGGCTTTGGGAAGCAGGGGTGAAATCAGTCAAAACACACTTGACACGAGTCATCGGTGAGCAGATACTGACGTTTGAGGAACTGCATACTGTCCTAATCCAAATCGAGGCTATCCTTAATTCAAGACCATTGTGCCCTGTTAGCTCTGACCCCAATGATTTGTCAGTTTTGACTCCTGGTCATTTTCTTACTTTAGAACCATTAACTGCTCCTCCCGAGAAAGATCTTGCGGAGGTTAAACTTTCACGCTTATCCAGATGGCAACTGTTGCTGTGTATGCATCAAGATTTTTGGCGTCGTTGGCATACTGAATACTTACAAACGCTGCAACAGCGCTCTAAATGGTTTTCACTGAAGGATGAAGTGCATGAAAATTCATTAGTTCTAATAAAACAGGATAATGCGCCTCCCCTGAAATGGCAGATGGGACGAATTATCAAACTGCAACGCGGAGAAGATGGGGTTGCAAGAGTTGCTACTGTGCGTACTCCTTCGGGGTTGTTTCAGAGACCTATAGTAAAACTTGCAATCTTACCTGTCGATCCATAAAAATCTTATGATTTTTGGTGGGCGGAATGTTCGGAATTCATTCATTTATTTTATTTTATTTGAAACAATTTGTGGATTTATTTAATTTTCGGGAATCTAAAATTAGTCATTTTGTCATGTCGTAAATTGAATCTTAAGTAGGAAATTAATTTAATTTTCGCGCCATATATTGAATTGATTTCGGAGTGTGTTGGCAAACCTTACTAGTTTTTCTTTGAGATACTTTTTTAAAAGGACTCTTGCACGAGACGTCCTCCGAGATAGAGTAAAATTGTCGCTGCAACTTAAAAGTTGTATGTTAAACCGAAGAACAACCGCGTGCTTTGCAACTCAGACATACAGTCCACATCAGTCTGGCCAGACCGGGAAGAAAGGAGGAAGTTACTTTGGTAATTAGTCATTTTGTCATGTCGTAAATTGAATCTTAAGTAGGAAATTAATTTAATTTTCGCGCCATATATTGAATTGATTTCGGAGTGTGTTGGCAAACCTTACTAGTTTTTCTTTGAGATACTTTTTTAAAAGGACTCTTGCACGAGACGTCCTCCGAGATAGAGTAAAATTGTCGCTGCAACTTAAAAGTTGTATGTTAAACCGAAGAACAACCGCGTGCTTTGCAACTCAGACATACAGTCCACATCAGTCTGGCCAGACCGGGAAGAAAGGAGGAAGTTACTTTGGTAAGTGTCCCTTTGATTTCATTAAGGTTTGCCGACTTCGTCGTTAAATTCAAACAGAGATATTGACGCAATGTTAACCATAGAAAATACAATTGAGGTTAACGTAAGTTACCCATATTGTTAAAAAATCGTACATATATTTTGCTGGTTATTATTTTGTGATTTGAGTATCAAATTACCTATTTTATAAAAGTTTTTTAAATAATTATCTTTAATTTTATATTCTAAATAGTGTATTTTATTTTTATTTAAATCTGAGTTTTGTTAACAGATTATTTATTTTTGTACTAATAGATTTTTGACCTACATCTATAGGTTCATACTTAAGTAGAATTGATAGTTCAAACAATGATATTAAATTATGTCATAAAAACAAAAAATGTAATTTTTTTGTTGCTCTTATTTTATTATTTCTACTTGTTTAGTTAATCTTACTCACATTGCCTGTCGATTAAAAAAAAAAATTAAAAATAATTTATTTTAGCCAGTAGTAGTAGTGTTTGGATACCGACCACGTGTCCTTTCACCGTGTTTTTGTGTATTTATGTTTGTGTAAGTGAGCTTGTTACGTTAATATTCGATACACAGTTAAATATTCGTTTTTTAAAGCTCTACGACTAAATAATTCTTTCTCTAACTCTATTAAAACAATGCTATTTAAAAATGAATAGTATTAGTAGTAGTGTTTGGTTATCGACTACGTGGTCCTTCCGCCGTGTTATTTGTGTATTAAGGTACGTGTAAATGAGCTTGTTACTTTAAAGGACCAATAATTGTATTCCAATGGTGAATAGTACCGGTCATCTATCCAACTGCTTACCCGAACTAACGTTGCTGCACTCTCGCTAACGCTAATTCTGTCGGAACCGAATGTGCCACCACCGGCGTGTTGAAAAATGAATATTACACTGATTTCAGTCAATTTCTCATATGTGAATTATATTAGACGAATTTAGAGCAGACTGCCTCCAGTAGTAGTAGTAGTAGTGTTTGGCTATCCTTCCGCCATGTGTCATTTGGGTATTTGTGTGTGTGTAAATGAGCTTGTTACTTTAAAGGATCGCCCCCGTCACTCTAAAACACCATTAATTGTATCCCAATGGTGAAAGGTACCGGTCACCCATCCAACTACTGACCCGAACCAACGTTGCTCCACATCAGTTCGGGGCCGTAACCGAATGCACCACTACTGGCGTGTGACTGCCTCCAGTGGCACACATGTAAGTCAAACTGAAAATTGCAACCTAGGATAAAACTAGAAAAAAATCAAAAATTGTAAACACAGATGTAATAAAATTTAATTTGAAATAAATATTTCATAATTTTTAACTGTATTTTATAAAACATATAGCTGAACCAACAACAATGTCACAGCCAATAAATTAGTAAATATTGAATTTAAATTTTATAAAATAGATTCTTTTATTTATTACGTATTTAATTAATTGTGTGTATATATATACACTACGACTTCCTTACAAATCCTGACATAGGTGGGGGTCCAAGGTCAGGTTTAGGTACAGCAGATAATGTAGGGTCTATGTACATTCCATGTGTTGCTGGTTCACTAAATAACTCGTCTTCAGCACTATTTCGCACCGGCCTTTCTATCGTCATGGATTGTTGGGGAATTTGATTGTCTGTTGTTATATTCATTGAATTATAAATTTCTTTCAAAATTAAAAGCATCGTATCCTCCGATTCCCTGCAAGATAGTGATTTAATTATTAAATTCCGATAATTTACTTTCTTATTTACCAATAACAAACATGACTAGTCAACGCGAAAATGTATTCATTAAAGAATTCAAGAGGGGCTTCCTGTAAGACGTAATCTATTCGCCTGCCTTGATTTAACATGCCCAACGATAAATCGGTCGGTTCATTTTCAACAACTTCATCTTGAAAGTTCTGTTTAGACTGTTGCCTACTTAGTTGCTCTTCGATAACTTTATCCACTTCCTCTTCAAGATTTGGTGGACTGGATTGGCTTTTGAATAACGTAAATTGGTAAAATGAGTTCCATGTACTTTTCATTGAATCCACTAATTTTTGTTTTAAATCAGCACCAACTCGCGCCATTGTTTCCTTTAATTCTAATAATAAAAAATATATTAATTAATTAGTATGATCAAAATAAACACACATATGTATGGAAAATATTATTGATTGCACCTTAAAATACTTTTAAGGCCTAATATTATTTTCTTTCCAGAGTTGATAAATATTACAAGCGTATAAATAATTATAAAATATTAATATTGATATACTAACCTAAATGCATCCTTTTACGTCCCTTGTGGTGAGCAATTAGTACTGGTTTTAATTTTGCTAATTCTGGATTAACCAATGATTCAATTCTATATGCAACTGGATCATACGGATGGAAAATATTGAAAAACGCCGGGCATGTTGGTAGAGAGAACTGTTCTCCTAATGTATCTAAGCCTCTAACAGTTACAAACATACCTAAATAATTAATAATTCATTTAATAATTTCGGGTTAGAAATATGCAAACTCTTCACCTACCTATAGGTGATCCTAAAGCAAAGAAATGTTTAGGACTAAAAGATAGCTGAGGATAATTTAATTGAGGTTGTCCGGTGCCTATTGTGCTCATCATGTAACTAATTCTTCTACTGATTTTTCTTTTACTTGGATGTGGCTTTAACGGTGATACAACATCATCATCTTCCTGATAATCTGGTGTACTTGCTTGGTCATTTCCAGGGAATTGATGACACAATATATCAAATAATATAAGCGAACCTAAGCTATGTCCTCCTAAGGAAACTCCACCCTTAAAATTGGGATTTCGTTGCTTGAATACATTAAATATCCTGTTTAGTTCATTTCCAACACATGAAATGATAGTCTAAAAAGGTAAAATATGTCAGTAAACATATAAATTATTCTTTTTGAATAATTAAACAGCCATCTAATAATAATTTAATAGGTTTATTCAAGCCAATAAATCTAATATCCTGGGATTTCTGAAGAAAAAACAATAAATAATTGACGAGTTATACTTTATACTGTACGCTTACTGAAACTTTGCTTTATTTTCTCTTCTTAACATTTCTATTACATATACAATAAAAAAAAAACTCTTTTTTCTCCATATTATTTATTTTGTTACTTCAATTTTGCTCACTAGTTATACTAACTTATTTCTCACCTACTTACTAGCGTGAATAAATGAAAAATATTTTTTTGTAAGTTTGTAAAGATAAATTTTGTATTTTGAGAATTCATAAAGTTATGATTCATTAGGTACGAGAGGTGCTAGGAAAGTAGTACTCATTTGCACCGTGCGGTGCGCTGTCGAATACTTTAGCCTCCGGATGTGTACTAACATATTCAGTTTTATTTCAACTGTTTGAGTGCAAAGTTACGTTCGGCTGTTATAGTGAGTGTTACTACTTTCCGGATGGCCCTCATATAAACAAAAAATATTTTTCATTTGTCTGAAGCAGAAATCAATGATCACATCCTTTGGGCCAATATAAAAATATATTTATTTAATTGTTTATTTAATATTCATTTTTTTAATTGTCTATGTAAATTAACACGTTAACGCCGGCGGGTACCACCGATGGAACACGAATTTTTACGCTTTTGGTACGCCACTGATTATCTCTATGGTAACAATAAATCATTTTATCGCGCATCTAGGATCATGTTTTCACAGGTATGGTATGTTGTAGCTGATTTTCGGGTTATAATCCGCGTGGTTTGTAAATTATATTCACGACGTTTCGATGGTCTCTCTGTCATCTTTTTCAAGTCTCTTGTGTGTTCAAGGTATTACTGAATACTGAACACACAAGAGTATACACTAAAAAAGATGGCAGAGAGACCATCGAAATGTTGTGAATATAATGTATAAACCACGCGGAGTATAACCCGAAAAATTTAACAATTATTATTACATGTGAGAAACGATTTGAGAGAATAATTACAAATAATAAATCTTTAGAATGCACTAACAGAAAATTTTGGGGATATATTTAAATGAAAAATGCGTTGATTGAAAATTCTGAAAAAAAACTGGTGTAAATTCTACAGTTTTTGTTAAATGTGACAACATGACATGAATTTCAAATAATTTTTCTTTAGAATCCAATAACCGAAGTTTTTGTAGCTATACCCAAAATCAAATGGCGTCGATAAAATTTGCGAGATTAATTCAAAATAGTACATTTTTAGATTCAGAATAACAGATTTTTTTATAGTTAAGCTTGTAACAAATTGGCGCGATTGAATTCTCATTCTGAAGATTGAATAGAAAACTAGTGAAATACAGTTAATTAATTATAACAGAATTATTATTTATTTTGTTAATGCACAATTTTAAAACATTTAATACACATCGCAGGTTGTCCGTTACATTGTGGGCAAAATGTTAAATTCTCTTGGTTTCTTAGCAATTGTGCTACCTTGCTGTGCAGATATTATTTTGTAGCACTCTGTGCATCTTTTTTTGCTTTTCTTGCAATTCTAAATGCATTGTACTTACTTATTCATTTATTAGTTTACTAATAATAAGTTCTCTAATTTTAACAAATCAATTTGTTTATTTCCTCATTTCTGATTAATGAACCAAGCATTAGCAACCGACGTTCCACATATTAAATCGATAACAACTTTGTTAGACCACTTAATTATTTTTCGTGAGCAATTATAATATGATGATAGTTGATCTGATAGATCCACCCCTTTTTGGCATTATTGTAATCATGTACAATATCGGGTTTTAATTTTCCATTGGTAATTTCAGTAATAGCACATCTGTGTGCTGCATGAAGTTAGCATGGCAACTACCCTTTTATCCGTCCATTTCTTAAATTTGATGCCTCTACGATTTTGTAAGCTCATAATAGTACCTTTTTTTCGAAGGGGGAAAATCTGTATCGCTTTCAAAGCATCAGGTTGTCGTGATAGTGTGGGGATGGTCTGATAGACTCCCCCTTGAGCCTTCTCTTGTGCTACTCCGGTACTGCCTCTAGGCATTACTTCGGAGTAGTAGGCTGCGGCATTTGATGGTCAATGCCGCTGATGTTAGATGTTCCATGGCCTTCTCTCCCCTCTGCCCTTTTACTAGGTGAAATCCCTATCTTTTTAAGCTTGCCTTTCTCTTTTTTCTCCTCTCTTTCTTCTTCCTCCTTCTTCATTGTAATCTTGTCCACCATGTTGCGGACTATTTCCCATGCTTCCTCGCTTTCATCACGTCCACTATCCTCGTACAGCTGTTTAGCTTCCCCACTTCCTTCTCTGCCTCTTCTCTTTCTTCTTTCCATTTGGAACATTTAACAAACGTGTGTCCAGCATCGTCCAGTTCATCACAGTATGTGCATGCTTCACTGTCCCTTTTCTTAAACCGCTTAAGATATTTGTTAAAGCAGCTATACCCTGTCAACAATTGTGTGAGAGCGTACGTTAATTCGCCGTGGCCTCTCTCAACCCACTTCCGTATATCGGGTATTAATTTTTTCGTGTGTTCTCCTTTCTCATCATTCTCTTCCTACCTTGTTTGCCACTTTCGCAGAATTCTCTCTTTTTCCTCCTTTTTTGTAATACCATTGTTCTGAGTGTTCTCTGCTCAGCTATTAGGTCTATTGGTATGGTACCTGCAACTACTTGTATGGCCTTGGTCGAAACTGTCCTATAGACCCTTGCTATTCTGAGGGCCGCTCTTCTTTGTACTCCTTCCATTTGATTCCTGTACTTAACAGTGTTAAGCTATGGTGACCATACAGACGCCTTATCCGATGTTCGGAATGATTCGACTCAAGACGTTTGCTGTTCTCTCCGCTTTGGCTGTCGTCTCTATAATATGATCTCTTATACTTAGACTGTAATCTCTCTGATGGTGTTCTTACCTAGCAGAATTACCACTTCCGTCTTTTCCTTCGCTAGGCTCAACTTGTGTTCCCGCATCCACCTCGACACTATCCTTAATGTTCTGTTGGCCTTTGCCTCGATGGCCTCCCTGCTCTTCCCGGTGACTATTATGCAGACGTCATCGGCGATGGCTATAGGTTCCGTGCCTTGCGGTAGGCCCAATTCCGGAACGGAATTATAAAATATATTTCAAATTGTGGGTCCTATTATAGAGCTCTGAGGGTCTCCACAGGACATGCTGATTTTCGCTGTCTTGCCTACCGTGATTGCCCTGTTGCTAAGGCAGGCCTGAATTACCCTGATAAGATACGGGGGGTATCTCTTCCTTTGTATTGCCTGGACAATCATATCCCAGGGGGCAGTGTTAAATGCGTTTTGTATATCCAGCGTGATCAGAATGGCAAAGAGTTCGCCTCCGCAGCAGCTAACCACATGTTTAGCTACGTCTTTTGCCTTCTGCTTGGCATCGACTCTGGAGTGGCCCTTCCTAAAGCCATGTTGTTTATCCGACAGCGCTCCTATGACCTCCGTTTCACTCTTGGTCCTTGCATTAATTATGTGTTCGTAGATCTTGGCTCTGTTTTTTCTTTGGCTGCAGGTGGTAAATATTTTCTAATTAATTTAATTGTACCACAAATATATGTTAAGCTTTCCAGAAGCTCTTCAGCTAATGGTAAACTTGTGTAAAATCTGTCTGTAAACATTATTCGCCCATCATTTAACAAGTCACTTGCCAATCTCATTACAACACCATGGGAATGCTCTTTTCATATTGAAACGCCATTTTTTCCAGCATACATTTTTAAATTGAAATGAAACAAACTTATAACTTTGTATAACACGTAATTTTATTTTTGTGACTTAAGTTTCGGTAACTGCACGTACCACTTTCACACACTTTCTGTTTGAAAATGGTACGTGCAGGTATCGCAACATGCATATTAATACGATATTTGTGACTTTTTCCTGGAATATGTTGTCTAACCTGAGATGACCACGCAACGTTTCCAGCCAACTGACTTAGGGGGGGTAATTTTAAAAAATGAAAAATTTTAATAGTTTTATTCCATAAATACAAAGCAATCAAATTAAAAAATATAATTTATATAAAAAGGACTATTATACTAGGTGGGCCAGATTCAAGTTTCTTTTTAAAAATGCAATAATATGCACAAAATTTATTTTTTTCCAGGTATTATGGCTTTATTAGTAAGAGCAAACATTCCCATTAATTATAAAACACAACTTCATTTGAGTGGCTGCCTCGTCTGGCTTCGTAGTAGAGCATTCTGTCATTCCAATTTTCCAAGACTTTGTTGATGATTTCGGGCTATAACTCACGGATTTCTTGTATGATATTGGCCTTAAGTGCATGTATCGTTTCTGAATTGTTGGCATAACATCGGTTCTTCACGGTTCCCCACAAAATAAATCCAAAGGGGTCAAATCGCAGCTCCGAGGCGGCCCATTGACATCGCCAAGATGGCTGATAATACGATTTGGAAATTTGGTGCACAAAAGATCGATTGTGGCATGGGCTGTGTGAAATGTCTTCAATTTCAGTAAACAAATTCGCATAACATGGCTCCGTAAAGCTTACCATTGCCGAAACCTTGTTCCCAGCCGCATTTTCGAAGAATAATGGTCCAATGATGCCATTACTCCACAATTCGCACCAAACTCGCAATCTCTGTGGTTGCATTGCTTTCTCGACAATAACGTGCGGGTTCTCTGTCCCCAAATGCGTCAATTTTGTTTGGTAACGTATCCGCCAAGATGAAAATGTGCCACGTCAGAAAAAATGATTTTTAAGTACTCACTTTGGAAATAGGTTTGGAATATTTTTTAACGTTGTTCAAGCGTAAATCGACTCATTTCATACCGAGAAGGTATGATAGTGACTTTCAGTCAAGATTTCGAACGGAAAAAAGCTGTCAGTATCAAAATAATCTATGATTTAAAAAGAAACCACTAGTTGACCCACCCTATATAATAATAAAATATAATTTTATTATTTTAAATATAAACAAAATAATATCACACCCGAAATAAATATAGCACATATAAAATCATAATAAAATATTTTGTAAAATTTGAAACCGATTTTTGTAACTAAATTTATTAAAAAAAGTATTTTTTGCTTTTGAATAATATTGCTAATATTAATATCCATATAAATATGTAATACAGCTAACACGGTTAGTCTTTCTTGAGACATAGTGGCTCGCAGCCACGATTTGAATCATTTCAGTGCAGAAAAACTTCTTTCTGCAGAAGCAACGCTAGGCAGGCAGAGTACATAATATTTGAAAATTATTTTTATGTTTAGTAAATATTCGGGTCAAATTTTCTGAATACATCTAAAGCATTCTTTGCTAATTGTTCTTTTATTTTATTTTTCTTTTGCCATTATAATTTCAGGTAAAATTTTAGTTAAATATTTTGCAACAGATTTTGAAGTTGCATCTAAATCTTCGCCAGTTTTTTGTCAATAAAACACTAGGTATTATGGTGTTCAAATTGAACAAATTCATCGTGTCTTTATAAAATCTGTATTAATTCGATAATAATCCTCTGTTCTGTTCAGTGGAACTTAAATCAGCGAACCACGTACATGCAAAAGTCCATAAAAAATTAAATAAGTAGTTTTAAAATATAAAAAACTAAAAGGAAGTGAGAAATAAAGAAACAAATGAGCTAAGAACGATGTGGAAATGGAGGAATTAAAGAGCATGTTTAAAGACTTGATAAGAAAAATGGCAAAAAAAAACTCAGAACTGAAAGAAGAGATCAGAAAACTAAAGTAAAAAATTAATAATAAAGAAGAAAAGTGGTTGCTAGAAAAGCAAGGGATGTTAAAAAGAATCGACAACCTGGAAACATAGTGGAAAAGTAAGAACAGCAAATAAATAAAAAAATAATGTCATAATAACAGGCTTGGCAGCAGAGGTAAACCAAGAACAAAAGAAAGTCGAGAATTTCACATTAAAACAAATCCAATGTAAATGGGAACATGGAATGTAAGAAGTATTAAAGAAAAATAAGAGGAATTGATGGAAGAAATGAATCAAACGAAAAAAACATAATAAACAAAAAATATGGGGACGGCAGAACATAGAAATCAAAATGGAATAAACTACATCGAATATAATTGTGACATGTGCATCAAACGAAAACGACAAAAATGAAGAAAAAGAGAAATTTTACGAGAGACTGCAAACATAAATAGACAAAGGCATCACAATAGTCACGGGAGATCTTAATGGAAGTGTAGGGCAGGATAACAAAGGCAAAAAATATAAAAAACAAGAAAACATTTCGTAAATCTCAAACGAGTCTTGTTGAGGCTACAAAACAAAATACTTATTGAAACAACTATTTCTCTAGCTAATATCTCGACAGACATTGAATGAGACAAAAATAATTTTCGTGTTACAAATAGCAAGGCTATCAAAGCAACACTAGTATGAACGTATTCATTTCTGTTAAATAAACTAAACTAAACGAATGTACGTTAAATAGTTTGTGAGTGACTATGGTATGACATTTACGAAATGTTTTCGTGTTTTTTTTTTAAATTATTAATTAATTTTCTACAACGTAAGGATTTTTATACATTTTTATTGAGATGAGAACAGAAATAAAAATGGAAAAAGAATTATAGAATTATGTATAGCAAACAACCTCATTATGAGAAACACAAAATTCAAACACAAAAACATACATAAATACACTAGAGAAGTTAGACCAAGAAAAGAGAAATAAAAGACCACTCCTTAACACGTTGACTGCCAACTACGAGACAACTCGTAGATTGCGTTCTTTGCTAGGACGCGACGACGAATCCTTCTCTAAACTTTATCAGTTTTTTTTTTAGAAGAAGTTACTTTTTGAAAAATTTTGTGCGCATTGTGTATATATATCTCTATAATATGTAGTGAAACCTTTTTAGGCCATCTAATAGTCTTTCTTAGAGATGTGTAGTACGACAGCATTTGATCTGATCGGTCAATTCCAGACATTCCTTTATTGTAATCTCGAATTATATTTGGTTTGGACACCTCTACACCTCTACCATTTCAACAACATGTTTGAAATGGTAAGGACATCTCGTTTGTCCTTCCATTTGCACACAGTAACAGGTCCATTTTGCTGCCAAATACACTCTCCTTTTTTGAGTTTACGATCTACCACATCTCTGGGGTTTCCCTTTCTGTTATTTCGTAGAGTTCCACACACGTAAGTTTTTCTTGTATTTAGTAATTTAGTTAGAGTAACAGAATTATAAAAATTGTCCATATAAAGCGTGTATCCCTTATCGAGATAGCTCTCGAGTAAATGTAACACAACATCAGTAGTGTGACCTAAATTATGGTCAGTTTTCTCTGATTTTCCGCTGTAAATTTTGATTTTCATTACAAGACCGTCGGACTCACATAGTTCGTACAGTTTGACACCGTATTTGTGTTTTTTATTTTTTATGTACTGGCGGAAATGCAATCTTCCACGCCACAGCATCATGGATTCGTCAATACAAATATTTTTATCTGGTACATAGTTTTCACGCATAATATTGTTGAAATGAGTTAGAATTGGTCTCACCTTGTATAACCTGTCGGCAGATGGTATTGTGTTATCAACCAAATGAAAATAACGAAGTAACAACTGGAATCGATTTCCACTCATATTTTAGCGCCAAAACATTACATTATATAGCTTGCTCGTGCTCCAGTAATGTTCAATTGATGGGAAAGAACAAGGCCCCATTTGTAACAAAAGTCCAATAAACACTTTCATCTCTGCAGCACTGACGTCTGTCCACTTTGATACCCTGTTAGATTTTTTTATTGCTGTGCGTTTTGCAATTTCTTGCGCAGCATATAAATTAGTTTGTTCGACCAGTAATGCAAGAAACTCTTCCCAAAAAAATAAGTCCGCCAGCGTTTGCACTGTAAAATTTGACGTATCCAATTTCAAACCAACATTTTCTTGGAAAATAAATAGTTCAGGATTTTGTTGAATGTCCGTCCACAAATTATCATTCGGATTTGATGTTGTTGCTTGGGGTTCATCATCATTATCATCGGGATCGGGAACAACTTCATCTTCAGGTTCGGGAACAACTTCATCTTCAGGTTCGGAGACGACTTCATCGTCACTATCACTTGAATTCTCAGAAGGTTCATAATCGCTACTGTCGTTACCATCTTTGCCGAAAATCTCGTCAAATTCTGAATCACTTAGATTAGCGTAGTACTCAAGTTCATTTTCAGTCAGTGGTCTTTTCTTATCCAAATTGGTTTCTTGATAATTTAATTATAACAATAATTATAAAACAACACACTCAAGAAAGACGTAAATGTGAAGCACTCGACAATATCTGATATACTACTGACGAATATGGACGCATATATCTGATTCAGCTTAACTCGTAGTTGGCTTCCGCGAAGAGATTTCTGTTACATAAGCCAACTACGAGATCATTCGTAAGACCTTTTTTTTTTTAAAATACATTTTCTATGCTTTTTGATGATTACTATGTAATATAATTAGAGTTTTTAATAATATAAAATGACTAAATGAAATTGGCTTTTTAGACCGGACTTCTGAAAATTGCCGTGGCAGTCAACGTGTTAATAGACGCAGAAGAATGGAAAAAGGTGAAAGATGTTAAAGTAATGAGACAAGCTGAAATAGGGAGCGACCACTACTTGGTAAAAATAGAAATTAACACAAGCAGAAAACTTGAAGAATACGTAGTCGAAAACAATAATAAACAAAAACACATAAAGCCAAAAATTTTAAAAAAAGAAACTAGGAATGATAACCAATCAAAAATAGAGAAAAAGACAAACAAAATAGAAGGAGCAGAAAGCAAATAGAAAAAGTTCAAAGAAATCATAAGTGAAGCAGCCCAAGAAAGCTGTGGAACAATCACTATATCAAACAAACAGAGGAAGAAAAACAGGTGGTGGTCAGAAGAGGTATTTTACCTCTTAATTTGTAAAAACAAAAGAAGATAATTGAAAAACTTACATAAAAACAAGGAAAGAACAAGATTATAGAACATATAAAATAGTAGATAAAATAGTAAAACAAAAATTCAAGATAGCAAAAGAGCACTCCTGGGAGCACACAAAAATATGTGACAACTACATTGGTATTATACTCACAAGCAAACCAGGGAAAATTTTTACTAGGTTGATAGAAGCAAGAATAAAAGGAAAATTAGATCAACAGCTGGGAGAAGAACAACTCGGATTCAGAAACATAGAAGCAAACAAGACTAAATATAATAAAGAAATAACAAAAATAAAGTAAGAATAGGAAATAAAGAATTAGAGGAGTTCAAGACCAAAACAGGACTGAGACAAGGTTGTATATTAAGCCCTTTACTATTTGCATCACTTAATGACGAAGCAATAAGAAATAGCAAACAAAGAGCCGAGAACACAAAGATAGGATATAGAAATATGGAACTATTAAAAATGCAAATATTAATGTTTGCTGACGACATAACACTAATAACAGATTCAGAAGAAAACCTGGAAATATTCAAAGAGGAGCTGGAAAAGATAAATATAATATCATCCAAAGAGAGCAATCACAAAATAGAGTTAAATACCTGGGATCAACAATAGAGGAAACAGGGAAGATAGAATCAGAAAAAGATGAAAAACTAGGCAAAGCAGGAATGATCCACATTACAATAAAGAAAACATTCTTAGAGACAAAAAATGAAAATTAAAACATTAACTGCTATATAGTAGTTAATCATGAGTAACCACAGAGAGTAATAACAGCAAAACCAATGCAATGGAAATGAGATACCTAAGAAAGATAGAGTGAATTAGGGAAGACCAGGGAAAGGTTGGAACGAGCAAGTACAAGCAGCGGAAAGAAGAGGAATAGAATGGAAAGAAATAAAAAAATTAGCACAAGTTAGGCAACAGTGGTAAAGAAGTGTAAAAGAAAATAACTGAGACATATTTCCCTGAAAATTATACTTTTGATTATTGGTTTTAATCTATGTCTATTTTCTTCAATTTGTCGAAGTCTTTCCATATTTAATTTATTTTTTATATCTCGTGATTTTATAAAACAATTTCGCATATACAATTGAATTTTTATGGTAGTATTTTTATGACACAACATTTTTACCTGATAATTTAGAATATTGAGATACTGGCTGAGATACTCATTTTTGCAATGCCACTTGTTGGTGCAACCCACCAAATTTTGTTAAAAAGATGCAATATTTGCAAAAGATTCTGTTTAAATGATTAGAAAACATTAACCAATTAAATTGTCTAAAATGTTTTCCATACAAGTAATATTTAATATCCTTCCCTCTTTTTATGTACAGAATAGGGTAACACAAAAGTATCATTTGGTTTCCATTTACAAATTAAAATTCGAAATTTCTCAATTTCTACAACATTAACATTACTAAATTTAACTATATGAATGTAAATTTCAACGTTACTATATGTACATGTTGTATGCTCCTTTTTCTCTTGCTGGGAACAACCTAGTGAAGATCCTGAAGATTCTACTGTATTCGGTAAATGTCAATGAAGATGTAGTTGGATGATTTAAATTGACTGTTGACATAGATTGATCTTTATTTGTTGAAGAATCGTCATTTTTTAAAACATTTTTTGAACAAATGAATCCGACGTGGATTATCATTTTTCATTTACTAGTTTATTTACAACAAAAATCAAGAATAAATTAATTTATAAGAATGCATATATTACTCCTAAAATAAAAAAAATACCTTATGGATAATTGATCCAATTATAATAAATTGGTAATTTGTCAGCAACCACTAAAAATTTAGGATTTACATGCGACGTGTAAACAGTTTCGGTTTTTATCTTTTACATTAAACCAAGTAAGACAATAAATATTATAAATTGAAGTAAGAAATGTGAATCGCGTTCTTATAATGTAAAACAATGTAACGATTAACGATACCAAAGAAGCGAATAGTATCAATAAATGTCGAGTATTATTAGAAAAGGGAATCCCCCGTGCAAAGGAAGTCATCACTTTTTTAACGGTGTTTGCGCAGATAACTTTAATTTGTTTACGTGGCCTGCCTGTTTTGAAAAATGCACGGTCATAGATCGCTGACTAGAATCACCATCAGTTATCTTGTTTGTTTGAAATATTAGTATTAAGGATAAACAAAATAAGCGTATGAATAATTTAACATTTTTATTAAGTTTTACTTTGGCAGATAAAATAGTTAACACCTATTTTATCTGCTAAAGTAAAACTTAATAAAAATGATCTCATTCTCTTGAACTATAACATAACTAAATTATAATATTTAAAAAAATTAAATTTTTTTTCACTTACTTGACAGTAAACAGGACTGGTGTAAAATAATACATCCAATATCGTGTCATTGGTGAAATCTCTTAATTTGGGGATACTTTCTAAAGTAATTCCTTTTAATATTTTATCAACTCCTGTATCCTCCGAATGTAATTTCTCGTGCCAGCTTATTGGTAAAACTTCAACTCTGTTTGCCGTTCCCTTTTCACAGGACGACCGGTAATGTGACTGCACTAATTGCAATGATATGCTCCTAAACTCGTCAACTAAAATTATGTTTATTGAAAAATTCTTATTTATTTTGTAGTACATCGACTAACCAACTTCTTCAACTGATCTAAATTTTAAATCACAGACTGATCCGATTCCATGTACTAAGAATAACAGATGATCGACTGTAGCCGGTTCACCTTCATCTATATTAAACTCGTCCATTCCTCTTTTCACAACTCTTGGTCTTGGTTGATTCTAATAAAAACATGCAGATCATTATGTTTTTCCTACTATTTGTTTAATAACTTACAGGTGCGTTTCCCCAGGCATCTGGAGATTCGGCCTGAGGGAATAGGACCAACACGTCTGGACCGTGAAATACCACGGTTTCTCCATTGGGTAGTTCAACTTTTCTATTCCACGTATTTGATTCGTAAGCCGCTTTAAATTCTTCTTCTAACATATTCGCGATATTTTCTTCATAGGGTACGTATCTTCCGTCCATGCTGCTCTTGTGAAACCAAGAACATCTGCGAACTTCATTTGGCTTACCGGTCCAGTAAATTGAAATGCGCTCTCTTCTTAATATATTTACGTCATAACGACCACCATCAGTAGCCACAACTTCATTAGGTGTAACATCGTCTAAAATTTGAAATTTATAAATGATAATCATACTTGTTTATGAAGCTTTCTTATTTTTTTATTAACTGGTAGATAATCTTTAATATTGATACAACCAATCAACGAACCCAAATATTACAAAAAAATTTTACTACGCACGCATTTATTCTAACCTAAAGTATGACATATGTTCTGGGGAAATAGCTTGAACGTTGATTCCGTCTTTAAGGTACAAATGCGCGCAGTACGCATTATGTGCAAATTAAAATTTAATGCTAGCTGCACACAGAGACCGGGATATCTAATGATAACCTGCGCCGAGGAGGCCAGCGCACAATGGCTAAGGGAGACAGTCCCAATCCTGACACCATGGGAGGGAGCGTCTCTCAGGGTGTTGAAGGGGGACGAGATTCCCAAGCCATGGGTGTGCACGGCATACGTCCCGGATGAGGGGAAGGACAGACTGGAGGCCGACAGGATCCTGGAACGATTGAGAATCGGGAACCGGGGCCTAAACACACACCTGTGGACTGTATGGAGGAAAACCCCGGAGGCTAAGGGTGTGATATGGACATTCTCCATTGATAAAGAGTCCAAAGAGGAGTTATCTAAATTGGACCTCTACCCATTCTTCGGATACGGTAGGCTTCGGCTGCGTATCAAGAAGAATAGTAGGACAACGGAAGGGAGTAAACCAAGGCAGAGTCCGGAGGTCACTACCCTTGAGAAACCAGCGGAGACCCAAGGCACCAGCGAGGCCGGGGAGAACGTGGAACCAGGGCAAGACTCTCCCA
The DNA here is from genome assembly GCA_963969525.1 of Ontholestes murinus. Taxonomy (NCBI): domain Eukaryota; kingdom Metazoa; phylum Arthropoda; class Insecta; order Coleoptera; family Staphylinidae; genus Ontholestes; species Ontholestes murinus. The sequence continues at coordinate 33,772,271 of OZ018399.1, read as the reverse complement.
AAGAAGGTCAACCCTCCGCCAGCGGGTCAAGCCAAGGGGGACGCGGTTCCAATGGAGGAGGACAAGACCACGGAGGAAGAGCCTGAAGATGTCCCTCCTCTTCAATAGCGGAAGAGGAATAAAAATCCTGCAGGTGAACCTTCAACACGCAAAAGCCACATCGGCAACGCTGTGTAGGAGGTTCAACAAAGAAGGCATAGATATAGCCCTCCTGCAAGAACCGTGGTTACTCCGAGGGAAAATACAAGGCCTAGCGCCACAACACTCTCAGGTAATATACAGCCCAAACGCCGAAAGGCCAAGGGCATGCATAATTCACAGTGATAGAGTCAAATGCACACTAATACCGCAATTATGCACTGAAGATTCTGTTACAGGCATCATGTCGGCCAGGACGGAGGAAGGAGAGAGGAGCTGGGTCATCTGCTCAGCCTACTTCCCAGGAGATGAGAGAGAATGCCCTCCGCGTATACTAAGCGACATAGTTGCATACTGCGCGGAGAAGGCATACCAACTCATAATAAGGTGCGACGCCAATGCGCATCACACGCTCTGGGGTAGCTCAGACATCAACAAACGAAGTGAGTCTTTACTTAACTTTATCTCCGCAGAGGGACTTATAGTGACCAATATCGGCAATAAGCCCACGTTCATCACGAAAAACCGTAAAGAAGTACTAGACCTAACGATCGGTACCGGGAAAGTGAGTGATAGTATAGCGAATTGGCATGTGTCAGAAGAACCATCGTGCTCTCATGATGAACAAGTACAGAAACCCAAGAGAGACGAACTGGGTAGGATATAAAGAGTCCCTCAGAGAAGCTCTCAAGGGAGGTACAGCATCGACAAGAGAGATTGATGGGCTGGAGCTGGCAGTGGAACAAATCAATGACGCCATCAGGACGGCTTATTTGGAAAACTGCCCGGAAAAAACGGCCAAGCAGAGGGGCTGCGGAACAGTCTGGTGGAACCAAAAACTCGAAAAGATGAGGATCGAGGTTCGAAGGCTATTCAATAGGGCCAAAAACAACCAGGACTGGGACACCTACAGAGGAAAGCTCACTCAATATAACAAAGAAATCCGAAAAGCCAAAAGGGACTCGTGGAGGAAGTTCTGCGAGGAGATTAGCGACACTCCGGCATGCTCTAGAATTCAGAAAGTCCTGGCTAAGGACGGCAGTGCTGCCAAAGAGGTAGGCTTCCTCAAGAAACCGGAAGGAACCTACACAGAAACAATAGAGGAAAGTCTCAAGGAACTATTAAAAGTCCACTTTCCAGCCTCAACAATTCTGGCAGAACACAACAAGCCAGACAATCCCAGCCAAAGATCTAAAAGGCCCGACCGAGAGGACTGGAGATTAGCCACTGAGGTCACAAGACCCACTAAAATTAAATGGGCCATCAGCAGGTTCCAACCTTACAAGTCCGCGGGACCGGATGGGATTTATCCCATTCTGTTACAAATGGGCATAGAGGAATTGGTGCCGCACCTGTCAAAAATCTTCAAAGCCTGCCTGGCATGGGGATATATACCAAAATCATGACAAAGCGTAAGGGTAATCTACCTGCCGAAGGTAGGCAGAATAGCTGACCTAACGCCAAAGTCATACAGACCTATCAGCCTATCTTCATTCTTACTAAAAACAATGGAAAGACTGATTGATAGGTACATAAGGGACGAGATACTGTTAAAAGATCCGCTCAACAACAGGCAATATGCATATCAGCCGGGTAAGTCAACGGACTCGGCGCTGGACGACCTAAACAGGCTCATCACAAAGTCAATGGAAGACAAAGATATCGCCATGGCCACATTTCTGGATATAGAAGGGGCGTTTAACAACGTCACAACAAACTCTCTCGTGGAGGCACAAAAAAGGAAAGGAGTCCCGTCAAGCCTTTGCCAATGGATCAAGGCCAGCCTAGAGAAAAGGACAATCATATCCACTTTGGGGGGCCATACCATTAAGGCTAAGGCAGGGGGGGGGCTGCCCACAAGGAGGAGTGCTATCTCCACTGTTACGGGCTACACTAGTAGATGACCTTCTAGGAAAACTGCCCAAAGAGGACATCAAATGCCTAGGGTACGCGGATGACTTAGCCATTGTCATCAGGGGCCGGTTCGCGGGAGTTGTCTCGGAGCGAGCACAAAGATCCCTAAACATAGTAGACAATTGGTGTAAACAGGAGCGATTGACAATCAATCCACAAAAAACACAAATTGTCGTATTCACAAAAAGACGAGCATTGCAAGGCCTAAAGCCACTGAAGCTCGGGGGTACGGAAATTCCCTTCGTAGAGGAGGCAAAGTACCTGGGAGTAACCTTTGACGCCAAAATGACGTGGAGACCACACATCACAAAAGCCACCAAAAAAGCTACAATATCATTGGGCAGGTGGCGCAGAATGTGCGGGGACTAAACCCTAAATTGACTCTATTGACCCCTATTGACCCATGATAGCCTATGGAGCAGTGGTGTGGTGGACTAGGACAAAGCAAAAGGGGGCGATAGGACTCCTGAACAGTACACAAAGACTAGCATGTCTCAGTACAACAGGAGCCCTAAGCACGACCCCAACAGCAGCCCTAGAAGCCAGGTCCGTATCATACAGACTGATGCAAGGACAGGCGCCCATAATCCGATCACACGGAAAAACGCACCAATGGCTAGAAGACGAGCTGAAGGCTAACGCGATTACAGCAATGCCTAGCGATGCCATGGTGAAAAAATACAATTTCGAAAAGAAATACAAGGTTCTAATCCCACAAAGAGAGGACTGGGTCGAAGGCCAACCTACCAAAGCAGAATCATGCTGGTTTACGGACGGCTCAAAGACCGACAAAGGGGTAGGAGCTGGTATATACGGCACAAAACCCGAGACAAAGATTTCTGTCAGTCTCACCAAGGACACCACGGTGTTCCAAGCAGAGGCGATAGCTATTCACCACTGCACAAGAGAAATAGCAGAACAAGACACCAAAAGTAGGTCAATTGCTATATTCTCCGACAGCCAGGCGCTACTAAGAGCACTAAGCTCCACACAGGTCGAATCTAAGCTAGTGTGGGACTGTATAAGCGCTCTTAACCAACTTGGCTGTCACAAAAAAGTAACAATCACATGGGTCCCAGGACACGGAGGACATCCGGGGAATGACATAGCAGACGAATTGGCCAAACAAGGCTCGTCAAAAGCAGTAATTGGCCCGGAACCCTCTTGCGGAATCTCCAAAACCGCAGTCAAACGATCCATAAAGAAATGGGTGGAGACACAGGCCCATACCTGGTGGACGAACTCACCAGGACAGAGACAGGCGAAACAGTTCCTTAAGAAACAATCGCCAAAATTCACGACCGAACTCCAGAACCAAGACAGGAAAATGGTCAAAACAATAGTAGGCCTGATAACAGGACACTGCAAGCTCAACAAACATATGAGCAAAATAGGCCTGATGGAAGAAGCATCATGCAGATTCTGCCTAGAGGAAGAAGAGGACTCGTTCCACATCCTATGCCACTGCGAGGGTCTAGCAAGGATTAGATATCAAAAGCTAGGCACTACAAACCCAAGCGCGGAGACTTATACCAAGCCCCTCTGGCAGGGCTAATAGGACTAATCAAAGAGGCAAAGCTAGAGCTGGTCATCTGAGATAAACAGGGATCCACAATAGACCTGGAAAGGTCGCGGTGGAATAGGCGCTGGTGCCACCCATACAACATCTAATCTAATCTAGCTGCAGAGGAATATTTAAAAGAGAAAATCTACTTACGTGCACTGGTATTTATGTTCTGGAATGTATCAAAATTGTATGGAAACATCGATATATCTTTGATACAAATTTATTGCCAAATACCCATAACAGAAGGCATGGAATTGAATACAGTCTTTCAATTCACAGAATAACTCTATTTCAAAGAGGCCCATATTATTCATGCTTAAAACTACATAACAGTTTACCTATCGAAATTAAAAAAGCAAAATCGTACATAACTATGAAAAAATTACTTTCTAAAAAGCGTATTGAAATTGAGCCTTATAATATAGAGGAATTTTACGCCAACATTACAACATAAATGCGACTTATTTTGTTTTTTTTTTTACTGTTATTATTAATGTATTTTCTTTGTTGACCTGTTTTCGTGTAATTACTGTACGTATGTCTTATATATGTATTTTGTGATAACATTGAAAATAAAGATATTATTATTATTATTATTAAATGCAATAAGGGACGAAAAACATAATCTGGATTATCTGAACACGCTATTGACACCGGTCACTGCATGGGAGAGATGAAGGCACTTAAAATTTGCAGAAAGCGTTAATCATTATTAACCTCCCGGAAGGATTAGAGACTAAGAATACCATCAACAAGGGGATTAATATCCTTTTGACTTAAAATTTGCAGACAGCGTTAATCATTATTAACCTCCCGGAAGGATTAGAGATTAAGAATACCGTCAACTGGGGGATTAATATTTTTCTGATTATATAACTATTGCAATGTCACTCGAAGACTATCGATTCAATTATCTACGAGATACAATGTTGGTAACGATGACATTACATATCAAGCCTCATCGGAACTACTGCCACACAAGTATCTTCAAGAAGGATCTCGAGAAAAATGTAATTTTCAATTTTTGATTAATTGAAAATTCTTAAGGAATGAGGTATTATGGCTCAAAACTCAACTACAATGTATGCTAGACATTGTGTCAGAATTTAGTGCATAATTTTGTTCTGAAGCGTTAAGCCCACGAGGACCGTATCAGCACCAAACAATCCAGAAAATCGAGAGAGTTATTTCAACCATCAAACGTTAAAAATTTACAATTCGAACCTCCCTGTAAAGTTTCAAAAAGAATCAAGATTTATTTGTAATTCTTATTTTAATTAATAATAAACTTACTTGATAAATATTCTCTATCTAAATTTAAAGAGTCGACCATTGAAAATGGGTTCCATATTTCCTTTCCATCACTGTCACGTTTATAAAACCAATGATGGTAAACGGGGCGGTACGTGTTTGGTTGCTGTAAGAATACATGAAATTAGTTTTTATTAAATAATATAACGCGCCACGACAGTTTCTGGATTATTGCTTAAATTCATAATACGACTGTGATCTTTTAAATAATGTACTTGAAGCAATATAAACGTGTAGAAGCGCGTTAAATTGATCGCCGAAGATGAATTTAATATTTCGTTTCAACTTAGTATGGCGTTATATCTTATGCTATTGATGTATTGGGTTGAGTCTTAAATCATTTCGATTTTTTATAATTATAATTATTATAGAAAGAAATAATTTTATTCAGTTATGTATTGGCCATTTTATCGATGACCTTATTCCATCTTTCGGGTAGCATTAAAAGTTTTGGCCTTCCTCGGCCAAAAATGTAGCAAGTGCTCTTTGACACCATCGTCTGAAATGAATTGTTACCATTCAAGGAGTTTTGCAAAAATCGAAACAAATAGTCGGACGGCACAAGGTCTGGTGAGTATGGTGGATGGTCTATCAAATCTCATGTAAGCTCCAGCAACCTTTGGCGGGTCACTAAACTTGTGTGTCGTCGCGCGTTGTCATGATTTGCCAATTGATGGCTTAATTCAATTTGTCCAATCGGCTTCAGTACACATCCGTATTGACGATTTGGTTCAAATTGAGAGAATAAGCTTCTTTTGATGGACATTAACTTTTACAAGTAGTTGTAGCTTTTTCACAGGGTTTGCACCGTTGCCGGTGACAATACGTTTGAGAAATGGACTATTTTCATTGTTTTCCAAGAGCTTATCGCAGGTTTCATGAGCTTTGTTTAATTAATTTCTTGTTTACGTGGAACCCAAATATTGAATTTAGTAACAAATGTCTTTCCATGGTCGTTTGAGAAATTTTTAATATTTCTGCGACCTCTCGAGTCGTATAATGGCGGTTTGCTTCGATTAATACATTCAGCTTTAACTGGCCTTCCTGAGCGTGGCGTATCTTTGGCATTGAAATTACCTGAACTGAATTTGGCAAACCAATTCTGGCATTGGAGTTCTGTTGAGCAATTTTTACCGTAAATATCAACTTCTTATGGACTGGTGTTGTTTTCTTTCGACGATTGCTTTAGGACGACTACTGAATCTTTTACTTACTTTCTTTAATTACAATTGAAGTGTCTCCTGTCAAATGGTATTTAGGTTAGATGTTTGAACTGAAAATAGTTGGTTGAAAATATAAGTGTAGACAACTATTGGTTGGAACCGAAATGGCTTAACACTCAACCCAATAAAATGAATTATCGTTATACGTAATAGATATATAAGATTCTGACAAATTGTTGAAAAAAAAAACGATTATACAAGACGAGTTGAGGGTAGGTAGCTTAGAGGCAAAATTAGGTAATATTATTTAAGAATTGTATACAATAGGAACAGGAAATGGAAATGTATAATATATGAATACAAGAGCTTAAGTGTAAATTAAGGAGGAAAGTGGGATGAAGATGAAAACTTCTTAATAGAAAAAAAATCTGAAAGGAATGTAAATATAAAAGAAATATAATAACCAAAGTAGGTGCAGTAAGTGAAAATGAGATAGGCAGAGCGGTATTACAGGAATCCATAGAAAAATAATGAGTTGGCAGGAAATTATATATGGACAGCCTTAACTATACTCGATTTCATATGAAATAGAAAGAATAATACTATTGATGCGAAACTTGGTGAAAATAATTGTTTATTCGTTGGTACAAAATGATTAAACTACCAAAAGAAAAAACTTTCATTTAACAGAAAGTTACAAAGAGTTGCATCGCCTCGCATAGCAATCCAAGAATTTACCTTTCTAGGCATACTTAATCTATATCTGCTTGAGACATTTCATTTCAAATAACTTTTAATTGAAGTCTCAGATCATCTAAGTTGTCAGGAGGTCTGCGCATGTTGCGAACTCTTTTACCCATTATGTCCCAGACATGTTCGATGGGGTTTAAATCGGGAGATTCCGCTTCTTCCAAGAACACCCTAGGAATGTTTGCCGTGTGGGGTCTAGCGTTATCTTGCTGAAAAATCCCATAGGTGGGGTCTGGATAAATGGCACCGCGACGGGTTCCAAGGTAATATTAATGTATCGACGAGCGTTTAATGTACCTGGAACAAACATTTTCGTCCCAAACTGATTGCACCACACACCTGACACCCGGTGTTAGAGATGTATGGTGTCTTTCAACAAACTCTAAATTTCTTCATTCTCCTCGATATCGGCGCACCCTTCTACGTCCATCATTCTTCCTTAAACAAAACCTGGATTCATCGCTAAATGCGATATTGTTCAATTCTTCAACCCAACCCTGACGCTCTTGACACCAAGCCAGGCGAGCAGCTTTCTGAGTTAGGGTTAGTGGAAGATGTCTAAATGGACGGTAAAAATGCCGAAGCACGCAATTCGTCGATAAATGGTCGCCATTGAAATCTGGCCATTATCAGCTCTTATCCAATCTATGGCAACAAACCTAGTTGTTTGAAATCTGTTCTGTGTGGCCATTCATCTCAGAAGCCGATCTTCGCGGGCGTTACTACGTCGGGAAGGTCTTCCAGCCGGACAATATCGCTGATACCTTCTTCTGACTCTGATCACACTGTTGACTGTGATCTGTCAATTTTAAATTCAAACCCTATCAAATTCCGAAGTTTGGGAAAAATTTGGGTGTTGAACATTATGAACTGTCATTGTGACAAATTCAGAATAAAACTGCTGATAAATTCTAAGTAAATATTCTTCAATGCCCATATAACAGTTGTGGAATTTTAAGATAACCATGAGAGAAAAACCTCAATGGCTCAACTGTTTTTATTGAGAGTATAATCATGTTGTACCAATGAATAAACAATTATTTTCGCCAAGTTTCGCAACTAATACGATTGTCTTTCTGTGTGTTGCAAAGTGAGTGTATGTTCAATCAACAAAGACAAAAAAAACTATAACAAGAAGTTGATTATACATAGAAATGGATCACTAGGGCCTTAAAAACACTAAAAGATGAGGTTTACCGGAAAACGTAGGTCACTATTCCGAAAGCAAACCGCAGCCGACTGTGCCGGAACACATGCTAGTCCATAGATAAAACAGGCAAAAATCCTAGTCTTAACGTGTATAACCGAGAGTACAGGCTGAGTAAGAAAGTAACTGATAATCCTATGAAAATTAAAAATTCTTTAGAGGCCACACTGACTAAAACCCGCTGCAAAACATAGTTATATCTAAGACGAGCATACAGGTTTAGCTTTTCAATTTAGTAGCCGGAAGGCATGCCTTCCAGTAAATCCTAGCATGTACCTATACAGATGCACTGAAAGATAAGCGAGGGAAAATTAACATTATAAAAAATAGAGACGCAGTGGAGAAATTTTAGGTAATAATGCAGGATACAAAAGGAATCATAATTAAAATATAAATGTAAATAAATTAAAAAGTGCGTGATGTTGTATTTATTACATGCAAAATAAAAAAATGTCTACTACTATATTCAACATTACCCCATCAAATCCTGAGAGCATCCTTCTGTTGGCGTCACATTGCGCGTTGTTATTTGTAGACCGCATCGGCGAAACTCTGCCGTCACTGGAAGACATTATTGAAGCACTAGTTGGATATAAATTATTAGTATTTGGTACGGGATTCAAATCTATATCTGATGGACATACAGGTTCCAGAAACGGCGTATTTGATGAAGACGATTTTGGAATAATAGGCAGATTTGATGGAAGAGGTTGTATCAGTGGCGGTACAGAAGAGACTGGCGTTTGTGTTGGTGGTTCTGTTTGAAAATATGACTGTGGGTTATAAAATGGGTAACTAATTGGATTACTTCCGCTCGGTGTTGAGGCTATGGTAGGGTTTGGAGGAATTGGCGGTAAATTTTGAGGTGCTACTGGTGCTGCACTGGAGTTAGTTGATATTGGCAACGAGTTACTAGATAATCCAGGAATTGGCGCATATGTTGGACGTTTTTGATTCTGCCTTCTGTAATTGTTAAATGGACCTGAAAAAAAGACTATTTGTAATTTTATTTCAAAAAAGAAAAATAAAAAAAGAAATATACATTATGTATTATAGCATTGATAATCTATAAAATAAAAGAGAAGTAAAGTGTATTGAAAAAAAGACAGCCACGTTTTCGAACACCTATTGTAATTTCTGTTAGAATGTTTGAGTACATAAAAAAATTGATTAAAATATCCTTTTCTTAACTAGTTGATAATGAACACATCGTGTTCGACATGTATATATGTACATATAGTATATAAGAAAAACTAGTGAAGAAAAGGATATTTTATTTACTTTTAATACGTATTGCAATGTTTATTCCATAAATTAATTAATTCCATTTTTGTTCTAATCTTTATCATTATACCTACTTTTAATTATTAGCTATTTATAAATACACATATTTTAAATTTCCGTACATACTTTAAATATTACTTTAAGAACTATTTTTGAGTACAAGTTAAAAATGAGACTCAAAGATAACTATTTTAATATACATACATGTTATATTGATAACAAAGTTACTAATTGTGGCCCGTAAAGTTAAAACAACCCGTATAAACCTCGGCAAGTCGAAAGAGAAAGAAACTATTCTTTCAAAAGAATTTCTCTCTGGTGCTCTGCTTTTCACTTATACAAGAGAGGTTCCCTAAAATCCATTAAAACTTTTAGGAAGGCGTATTGTAATTTAATAATATTATCCTAGAGACAATGAGGTCTCATGACGTACAAAACTTGAGGTTTTTTGGCAGGAAAAAAAATACGTATCTCAAATACAACCTCTGACAATAAAGACTATTTACCGAACTCTATTGTCATAGGCTGTATAAAGCTGGGATACAAAAACTCGTCACACGTTACGATAAATACTTAAATGTAGTGAAATAGTTTAAGGAATATTCTTTACAAATTAAACATTAATATTAGTAAATATATACTATTTTTTTTAATATTCCCAAACAAGCACTGCTTTCCATCAGTTTGTTCTTATTAATTAGAAAACCCATTACTAGCAATAGTTAATTGAGTACTATATTAACGCAGAAAACAACTTACCAGAAGGTGTTCGATTTGTGCACTGTGTATTTACCAATGGTATATTTGTTGGCGTAATTGATGGATTTTCTGCCGGAGAATACAAAGGTACCGGCGTTACATCACTTTCCTGTACAGGCTCGGTGATATAATTATCTACAACCGATGTAATTTTGCTGTCCGGATTGCTCTGTCCAATTTTTAGGTAAGATGTAAATGAAGAAAAGATGGATTCCAATTTAGGCGGGTTGTCATTATCAGCCGGCTGGGTTTCATAGAGCAACTGCTGGTCTTGCGAGGGAAGCACTGGTGTTATCTCTAAATTATCATATGATGTATTAAGGGATTCTTTGCTTTGTGGAAATAAATGTGCTACGTCGGATTTTGGTGTGTTTGATTCAGTGTGAAGTTCTGTAAAAAATAAAACAAACAAATTAATACAGTATATACTTTCTTCACTGCACTCTTGATGAAGCGAAATTATAATATTAGGTAATTTCAAATTAAAACACTTGTTTAGTTTCATATTGTAATATTCAGTTTCCTGACACGTGTTTCGGTCAATGACGACCATTCTCAAAGTAATTTGTAATATATTTTGTCGTCATTGACCGAAACACGTGTCAGGAAACTGAATATTACAATATGAAACTAAACAAGTGTTTTAATTTGAAATTACCTAATAAAACAAATTAATAATTGCTTCATAGAGTTACGTGAAGATGAACTTGATTAATGAATAATAAACATTAAGAATTTAATGTTGAAGATGATGCAATATAAAATAATTTCTAATCACTTTCTTTCCGTTTATAAACTGTTTATAAACTGTGGAGAAAGTAAAACAAGTTATTTTATATTAAGAGTTTAACTTTATAATTAAAATTGATTTAATAATTAATTAAATAATCCAAAGTGTTTTAATTTTACTTGCAATTTTAACTTAAAAACAAAAATGTATCAAAAAAAAAACAAAAGCCTCCACAATAAATTATTTACAATTAAAGTATTCAATTTTATAATTTAGAACCTTGTCCAGAAAAATAATTAATTTTAGAAAATTTGTTATAACTCAAAAAATTGATATCATACAATTGATAAAAGCAGAATATAGAGTAAGAGTGAATATTTACAAATTAGTGGAATCGTCTCAGGGGATTTCTACAAGAATAGTTTCAGCGAATTCCCGCGTCATTTTAATTTAGAAGGTCGAAATCATGCTTCGTCAGCATATGTAATTATAACCGTAATTTCGAGCAACTGGTATGGCAATGAAAAAAATAACCTCCATCAAAATCCATAAAAGTTGTAATTGCCGAAGAACTAGATAACGCAGAAATTTATTATTATTCCAATAATTACCAAAACGATACAATCCAATGTTAAATTTAATTAATATAAAATTGAAACCAGTTTGACTCTAATTACTAAAAATAGATTTAAACCGGTTTGGTTTATTTAAGAGCCAAAATCATTCAAGTCAACGTGTTTAATTGGTTGAAATAGAAAATGGACTGTAAAATAAGAAAACAATAGATTAACTATTTTTGAGGTTAATTGCACTAATCTAATGGGTTTGCACTATGTATGAGTACTTTCAGGGAATTTATGATATAGAGTAATAAAAGCTATAATTATAAAATATTTAATAAATATTAAATGCCTTTGATATTGAAATTTGTGCTATAATAAATTCAATTCAATAGAAATATAATTTTATCCTCTTATTGCTTTATTATCGATTTCCTATGGTAACAATCAAAAATATATTTTATTTTATTCTGGGAAATGTTATATCTTTTATTGGATATTCTTGAAAATCGAAATGGAACTTTAATAACCTTAATTCGGTTAATTATAATAAATTTAAAAATACGAAAACATTTCGTGAATCTACAACAGTGAGTCTTACTAAGACTACAAAACAAATTAATTTGAAACAACTACTTCTCTGGCTAATACCTCGACAGACATTGAATAAAACAAAATTAATTTGTATATGATGAATTAGTTTCTCACTTAACCCGTGGTGAAACATTTTTGTATTAATTTGATTGAATTAAAACACTTGGTATGATTTCACTTGTTATTTATTTTACTCCGACTAGTTTCGACTATAAGTCATTCTCAAGGAGAAATGTACAAAATCTTTTGTATTAAAATTAATTTGCGTGTTACGAATAGTACAACTATCAAAGCAACACTAATTTGAATGATTTGAATTATTACGGTTAATTATATTTTCCCCCTTTTCAAAACATTCCTTGTGTCGCTTTTTATTGCATCTATGCAATACAAATAAAAATCTACTAAGTAATTGCCTATATTATGCCATTTAAGAACCCTTGTTTTAAATAGTTTATTGTTGTATTACTTTTTTCATAAATAATTTCAAGAAAAAATGTATTAAAGTCCTTAAAGTCGCAGAAATTATAAATTTCAAGATTTTTAAATATACATAGGAACCTATTTTATAACATTTACATTGATTTAAAACCAAGGGTGAAAGTGTGAAACAGATCACATAACGTAAATTGCTTACTCGATTACACATCATGGTTGTTAGTATTAAAACAATTTCTTGTTATTTAAAATTGAGCATTCTAATGCGTCACATTATTAACTTAACATTCGCAAATTTGCTAAATTACGTTTTAATTGTGTTATGTCTAATTTTTACAAGGTCCCATTGTTCAACATGGCGATTTAGAGCGCGCAATGCCTGAACATTGCATGAAATCGTGTCTAATATTTTTTTAGTCCTAATTATCTTAACATGACTTCATTTAATAATTTTGTACTGATCGCCCAATTATTTCCCATACTTCTTTATAATCATCGCCTGATAATCCAATTCAACAACGTCAAAAATTGTGATACTTCTGCACTGAATCGATCGATAATAACTGAAATCACAGTGAAATAAATGCATCTTTAAATGCTAACCAATAACTAGTTTTTCCGGAAGACTTGGAAATTTTAATTTGTGGCAATTGAATGGTTTGATTAAAGGAACTCGTATTTTTGCCCGTTATTTTGTTCTAAACGCAGTTCTTTAATTTAAATTAGGACATTGAGGACAATAAAAAGATAAAGAATTGATGGTTATCCTCCAAATAACGGCTGCCCTAATTGCGCTTCTTTTTTTGTTCCGCTTCAAATGATTTCGCTCGACGATGATGATGCCCGCGACACGAATGGTTGCGCTCGACCTTCTGACTCGAATTTACGTAACATTATTATTAAAATTTCTTTCACTATCCGGTTCCAAGGATCATGTTTGAGTTTTTGATGTGTAGTTTGCAGTCGTAGTTCTTACAACTAGTATTGAGCTTTCTGTACAAGTAATACTAACTTAAAATCTTGAGATTTACAATAATTCCTGATAAGAGAGGGATGTAATAGTGGTGGGTTCATTATAATCAATAAGGGATGGAATGTTCATATCTGGCGAACACGTGTTGATAATTTCCAGGAAAAGTTAAGGGCTATAGTATTATACACCACAATTAAAATATAAATCTTTGGTATATGGATATGTAATGTGTGCTGTAAAATATCCGAATCCAAACATATTGTCACCTCCTGCAGAATAGTAGTCCTGGTTACTCCACGTTTGTACGATGGTTGCTATTTATATATTGAGAATAGAAAGAATAATCAAATGAATTTTATTAAAAATATTTTTATTACTTTTCAAAATAATCGCCTTTAAGATCTATACACTTTTGCATGTGATCAAAGTGCTCTGAAGGGTGGTTCGATCACATGCAAAAGTGTATAGATCTTAAAGGCCATTATTTTGAAAAGTAATAAAAATATTTTTAATAAAATTCATTTGTTTATTCTTTCTATTCTCAATATATAAATAGCAACCATCGTACAAAGGTGGAGCAACCAGGACTACTATTCTGCAGGAGGTGACTCTAAAAAATTCGTTTTGAAGGCCTCAACCGCTTCTTCGGACGATGAAAATCGTCGTCCACGCAATTTATCTTTAATTACTGGGAATAAGAAAAGTCATTGCCAAGTCGGGGTTGTAAGGCGGATGGTCCATCAATTCGATCTTTTGTATGTCCAAATACTCGTTTGTTGTATGTGATGTGTGTGAGCTCGCATTGTCGTGATGCAAAGTGATTCGTCGTTTTGGGTTCGTTTCTCTCAATTTACCGAAAACTTCAGGCAAACAAATGGTCGTATACCACGCTGAATGAACGGTCTTTTGATTTTTGAGAGCCACAGTTGTGTAGAAAAACGCCACCATTTGCATCTTAACGCTTCGAGAACAAACAACTTTTGTTGGAACTTTAAATGAAAATACACTTCGTTGATATCACACACAGGATTTATTACGTGACTATAGTTTCAACCTTTAAAAGGCCATTATCAAACGTACAGTAAATTACAAACTTAACTTAGGCGGTATTTATACAAAAACAAGGCGGATTAAAAAGGGGGGTACATGGTGATTAACGGTAATAAGATTTACACAATCGCTTTGAAAATGGGTGAGTATATTAAGTCGGTCTGGTCGTTAATTATGGGGTTTTCCGGATTACGTTTGTGTTTATGGATTTCTAAGGATTCAAGCAGGTCCAGTTTCGGACCTTTTTCTGAAAAATGTAGTATTTCCAAGGGATTAGTTTCTGAGACGTGATTATTTTCCATTAAGTGATTCGCAAAGGTGGAGTTTGTTTTATTATTATAAAAAGATCTCATACGCTCTTTTAGGCGAATGTCAAAATTTCGACCAGACTGACCAACATATATACCCTTACAAGATCCACATTTAAGTTTATATACACCAGATCGTTTCATTTTTGTGGTCTTCTGTTTTGCATTAAATAAGATGTTGTTGAGTTTTTTATGTGTTTTAAATGCAACTTGAATATCATGTTTTTCCAAAATTATTTTTATTCTGTAGCTCGGTTTTCCAAAGAAAGTTAATGTGACAAACGGTTTTTTCTCTCTAGCCCCGTGATAAAGCATTGATTTTAATTTTGAATTTTGTTTATTGTCTAAATTATTGTCTATCATTTTTGTTGTATAGCCGTTATTTATTGCTAACTGCTTAATGGTGTGTATTTCTTGTTCTAACGAAGAGACAGATAAGGGAAGTGATAGTGCTCGGTAAATGATTGAATTGAATGCTGCTTGTTTGTATTTTAGCGGGTGTAATGAATTTAATGGAATAAGGGAGTCTGTGAAAGAGGGTTTTCTATATATATATTGAATTCTAATTTATTATTGTGTTTAGTTATGGATAGGTCTAGGAAATGAATAGTATTATTGGATTCAGTCTCCACTGTAAATGTAATGTTAGGATGAAGGGAATTAATGTAATTTAAAAATGATTGAATTTGTCTATCTGTACCTTCAAAACATGCTAAAATATCGTCGACATACCTATACCAAAATTTGATATGTTTTTTGCCTAAAGATCATTCTAATATAATTTTTGTTAAATTCTCCATAAATATTTCAGCTAGCAATGGGCTAAGTGGAGAGCCCATTGCTAGGCCTTCAGTTTGTTTGAAAATCTTGTTATTATATGAAAATAATTTTGTTGTGTGGTATATTGAATAATGGTTTCAAATTCATGTTTTACTACGACATTGATATTATTTTTCTCTAAAATGGTATTGATTAATGTTAGACACTCAGGTAGCGGAATATTAGAAAACATGTTAGACACATCGTAAGATACTAGTTTAAATTTGTTATGCATGTAGAAGTCTTTTAGATGATCTGTTAATGAAATGGAGTTGTTAATAGAATTAGGGTCTGAGAATTTAGTTAAGATATCAACGAAGTGTATTTTCATTTAAAGTTCCTGATTCAAGATGTATCACAAAGTGATGGCTTCAAGCATTAAACATAAACTTTTGTTGGATTTGCTTCACATTAAAACACCCAAACTTCCTATTGGCCTTTTTCTTCTGGCTTATACGCAATAATCCACGATTCGTCACCTGTGACGATGCTTTGGAAGCACGACAGTTGTATCTTGAAATCATTTTACGGCACCAATCGACACAAATGCTAATGCTTAAACATCTCTCGATTTCGTGATTTTTGACATGGCGATCTTCTTCAATTAGTTTTCGCACAGCATCGGTATTTTTCATCGCCAAAAATTGGATTCGGTTGATTGATGCACTGTTCTACCACGTCGAAAGTCATAATAAATCATAGATCGAAAAATGCTTCGCGAGTTAATTCCACCTTTTGGTCGTAATGAAATTTTTAACTTACTGTAAACAACAAAAATACTTATTAATTGATGAGGCCGTTATTTGTTGAAAATTCATATCACTTGTTAAGTATTAAAGTAAAAACACTTTTTTAATTTTCAAAACTTTTATTTGTTGGAATTACACGCAACAATTGTTTCGCCACACTGTGGCTTCTTCAGGCGAAGAAATGGTAGCGGTACAGAGTTGTGTATGATTTAAATACTAATTAGGGTGGTGGGAAGGGGGTTGGAGGATTTTTTGTTTTATTTTTAAAATTGAACATATTAAGTAATGGTGACCTATTAATATCCGTTTGGTCGTTTAGGAGGAGGCCGGTGTCTTTCCTCTTGTTGATTTCTAAATTTTCCAAGAAATTTAGTTTCCTTCCCTTTTTCTGTTGGTGGAGTATTTTGAATTCGTCATTGAACGAGTGTCCTTCTTCTAGTAGGTGGTTTGCGAATGTGGAAGTCTTCTTGTGATTAATGTATGCGGCTCTATGTTCTTTTATTCGCTCAGAGAATGCACGCCCTGTTTGGCCCACGTATGTTTTTGTGCAGTCACCACATGTCAACATGTATATCCCACTACTTTGATTCTTAATATTAGGATCTTTATTGTTTTTTATTAACATTCCTAAATTATTGTTTGTTTTGAATGATACTTGTATATTTTGTTTTTTTTTAAATGTTTGCAATTTTTAATGAGACTGGTCCTGTATATGTTATCGAAGTGAAATTATTAATGTCTATATCTTTTATTGTGGGGTAAACTGAATTTAGAATTTGTTGTTTTTTCTTTTTATTTAAAATATTTTTAACGAACGTGTTATTAAATCCATTTTTGTTAGCTATTTGATAAATGATATTAAGTTCTTTTTGGAAATTTTCTTCTGTCATGGGGATATTAATTAACCTATGTATCATACTGTTGTATGTAGCTAGCTTGTGAGATTTTGGATGGAATGAATTATTGTGAATGGTGGTATCTGTGTGTGTAGGTTTCCTAAAAATTGCGAAATCGTGCTTATCGTTTATTTTTGTTAGTGTGAGGTCTAGAAAGTTAATGGAGTTATTGACTTCTGTTTCCATTGTAAATTGTATATTTTGGTGTAAACTGTTTAGTGTATTTAGAAAAGTGTCTAATTGTCTATTTGTCCCCGTAAATGCCACTAGTATGTCGTCTACATATCTATACCAATATATACAGTTTTTAAACATAGGGAGTTTTGATATTTGTATCTCTAAATAATTCATAAAAATCTCTGCCATTAGGGGGCTTAGGGGGTTTCCCATTGCTAAGCCGTCTTGTTGAGTGTAGAATAAATTATTAAATTGCAGGTAATTTTGTGTATTTACTGTGTTTAAAAGGTTTAAAATTTCCGAGATTGTAATCGGGTTAACTTTATTGTCCGTGAGCATCTTTTCTATTATTGTACGTTTGTAAATAAATTTGTAACATCAAATGAAACGAATTTGCTGTTCAAAGGTAATTTGACATCTTTAATTTTATAAATTAATTCGATACTGTTTTTTATTGAAAACTTTGAAGTAAAATTTGTATGTTCTGTAATGAGTTTATTAAGTTTTTTAGCTATTTTTGTACAAGGGGCATTTACGTAGGAAACCACTGGTCTTATAGGATTATTTTCTTTATGCAGTTTAATCAAACCATACAATTTTGGAGCTTGTGGATTCATGCTAGTGAGAAAATATTTTTCTTTTTCAAAAAATAGTGATGTGCATGGATTAATTTCTTGTTTTAACTGTAATTGAAACTTTTTTGTTGGGTTATTTTTTAATAGTTTAAACGAATTTGTGTTTAGAAACAGGGTAATTTTATTAATGTAATCTGACCGATGTATTGCAATAACAGTATTTCCTTTGTCTGCTTTCGTAAAAATGATATTAGATAATTTTGATTTTTCCCGTATTGATTTCGCTATTTTTAGTTCATTATTAAAAATATTGTATGTCCTGTCTGTATTCTTTAAACAATTAGTTAACTTATATTTTTCAAAGGTGTTATTTTCTATTTTTGTTATGGCTAATTCACTTTCTACTGCTAATAGTTCAATCTGTTTGTTGTTAATGTTTTGTTTGATATTATATTTGAACCCTTTTGACAATAATTTCACTTCTTCGTTATCAAAATTAATATCTGTTAAATTGATGAATCGATTAAAGAATTTATGGTGAATTTTTGTTTCTGAATTCTCTGAAGGAGGTTGAATGCTAAGTTTTTGTTTTTTTTTTTAATCTGTTTAATTTGTTATTTTGAATTCTAGATTTTTTATAAGTTGAATCATTAACTTTCTGTCTTGTGTATTGATCCATAATATCAAACTCAACGCAATGCAATCTACATGCCAATTCTGTGTGACATACCTTTAGATATACTGATAAAATATCTCTTTTCGCGTTCAATGTTGAAATTTCTTGTTGAATCCATGTCTTGTGTCCTATTTTTTGAGCTGCTTTTGCTGGATGGCTGGTATTCCTTGTTTTTAGCGACACATGGGCAGGGACGAGGTCTTGATCCTTGCACTGATGCATGAACCACAGATTCAGTTCACAAATTTTGTACTTCAATCGTAACTTAAAGTACCACGTAGCCAAATTTCCATCACTGGATTGTTTCAACATATTAATTGATGAGGCCGTTATTTGTTGAAAATTCATATCACTTGTTAAGTATTAAAGTAAAAACACTTTTTTAATTTTCAAAACTTTTATTTGTTGGAATTACACGCAACAATTGTTTCGCCACACTGTGGCTTCTTCAGGCGAAGAAATGGTAGCGGTACAGAGTTGTGTATGATTTAAATACTAATTAGGGTGGTGGGAAGGGGGTTGGAGGATTTTTTTGTTTTATTTTTAAAATTGAACATATTAAGTAATGGTGACCTATTAATATCCGTTTGGTCGTTTAGGAGGAGGCCGGTGTCTTTCCTCTTGTTGATTTCTAAATTTTCCAAGAAATTTAGTTTCCTTCCCTTTTTCTGTTGGTGGAGTATTTTGAATTCGTCATTGAACGAGTGTCCTTCTTCTAGTAGGTGGTTTGCGAATGTGGAAGTCTTCTTGTGATTAATGTATTCGGCTCTATGTTCTTTTATTCGCTCAGAGAATGCACGCCCTGTTTGGCCCACGTATGTTTTTGTGCAGTCACCACATGTCAACATGTATATCCCACTACTTTGATTCTTCATATTAGGATCTTTATTGTTTTTTATTAACATTCCTAAATTATTGTTTGTTTTGAATGATACTTGTATATTTTGTTTTTTTTAAATGTTTGCAATTTTTAATGAGACTGGTCCTGTATATGTTATCGAAGTGAAATTATTAATGTCTATATCTTTTATTGTGGGGTAAACTGAATTTAGAATTTGTTGTTTTTTCTTTTTATTTAAAATATTTTTAACGAACGTGTTATTAAATCCATTTTTGTTAGCTATTTGATAAATGATATTAAGTTCTTTTTGGAAATTTTCTTCTGTCATGGGGATATTAATTAACCTATGTATCATACTGTTGTATGCAGCTAGCTTGTGAGATTTTGGATGGAATGAATTATTGTGAATGGTGGTATCTGTGTGTGTAGGTTTCCTAAAAATTGCGAAATCGTGCTTATCGTTTATTTTTGTTAGTGTGAGGTCTAGAAAGTTAATGGAAAATTGTATGGTTTGATTAAACTGCATAAAGAAAATAATCCTATAAGACCAGTGGTTTCCTACGTAAATGCCCCTTGTACAAAAATAGCTAAAAAACTTAATAAACTCATTACAGAACATACAAATTTTACTTCAAAGTTTTCAATAAAAAACAGTATCGAATTAATTTATAAAATTAAAGATGTCAAATTACCTTTGAACAGCAAATTCGTTTCATTTGATGTTACAAATTTATTTACAAACGTACCGCCTTCCGAAGTTTTAACAATAATAGAAAAGATGCTCAC
>OZ018399.1:33678752-33751806 GCA_963969525.1 Ontholestes murinus | reverse complement strand
AATGAAATTTTTAACTTACTGTAAACAACAAAAATACTTATTAATTGATGAGGCCGTTATTTGTTGAAAATTCATATCACTTGTTAAGTATTAAAGTAAAAACACTTTTTTAATTTTCAAAACTTTTATTTGTTGGAATTACACGCAACAATTGTTTCGCCACACTGTGGCTTCTTCAGGCGAAGAAATGGTAGCGGTACAGAGTTGTGTATGATTTAAATACTAATTAGGGTGGTGGGAAGGGGGTTGGAGGATTTTTTGTTTTATTTTTAAAATTGAACATATTAAGTAATGGTGACCTATTAATATCCGTTTGGTCGTTTAGGAGGAGGCCGGTGTCTTTCCTCTTGTTGATTTCTAAATTTTCCAAGAAATTTAGTTTCCTTCCCTTTTTCTGTTGGTGGAGTATTTTGAATTCGTCATTGAACGAGTGTCCTTCTTCTAGTAGGTGGTTTGCGAATGTGGAAGTCTTCTTGTGATTAATGTATGCGGCTCTATGTTCTTTTATTCGCTCAGAGAATGCACGCCCTGTTTGGCCCACGTATGTTTTTGTGCAGTCACCACATGTCAACATGTATATCCCACTACTTTGATTCTTAATATTAGGATCTTTATTGTTTTTTATTAACATTCCTAAATTATTGTTTGTTTTGAATGATACTTGTATATTTTGTTTTTTTTAAATGTTTGCAATTTTTAATGAGACTGGTCCTGTATATGTTATCGAAGTGAAATTATTAATGTCTATATCTTTTATTGTGGGGTAAACTGAATTTAGAATTTGTTGTTTTTTCTTTTTATTTAAAATATTTTTAACGAACGTGTTATTAAATCCATTTTTGTTAGCTATTTGATAAATGATATTAAGTTCTTTTTGGAAATTTTCTTCTGTCATGGGGATATTAATTAACCTATGTATCATACTGTTGTATGCAGCTAGCTTGTGAGATTTTGGATGGAATGAATTATTGTGAATGGTGGTATCTGTGTGTGTAGGTTTCCTAAAAATTGCGAAATCGTGCTTATCGTTTATTTTTGTTAGTGTGAGGTCTAGAAAGTTAATGGAAAATTGTATGGTTTGATTAAACTGCATAAAGAAAATAATCCTATAAGACCAGTGGTTTCCTACGTAAATGCCCCTTGTACAAAAATAGCTAAAAAACTTAATAAACTCATTACAGAACATACAAATTTTACTTCAAAGTTTTCAATAAAAAACAGTATCGAATTAATTTATAAAATTAAAGATGTCAAATTACCTTTGAACAGCAAATTCGTTTCATTTGATGTTACAAATTTATTTACAAACGTACCGCCTTCCGAAGTTTTAACAATAATAGAAAAGATGCTCACGGACAATAAAGTTAACCCGATTACAATCTCGGAAATTTTAAACCTTTTAAACACAGTAAATACACAAAATTACCTGCAATTTAATAATTTATTCTACACTCAACAAGACGGCTTAGCAATGGGAAACCCCCTAAGCCCCCTAATGGCAGAGATTTTTATGAATTATTTAGAGATACAAATATCAAAACTCCCTATGTTTAAAAACTGTATATATTGGTATAGATATGTGGACGACATACTAGTGGCATTTACGGGGACAAATAGACAATTAGACACTTTTCTAAATACACTAAACAGTTTACACCAAAATATACAATTTACAATGGAAACAGAAGTCAATAACTCCATTAACTTTCTAGACCTCACACTAACAAAAATAAACGATAAGCACGATTTCGCAATTTTTAGGAAACCTACACACACAGATACCACCATTCACAATAATTCATTCCATCCAAAATCTCACAAGCTAGCTGCATACAACAGTATGATACATAGGTTAATTAATATCATTTATCAAATAGCTAACAAAAATGGATTTAATAACACGTTCGTTATAAATATTTTAAATAAAAAGAAAAAACAACAAATTCTAAATTCAGTTTACCCCACAATAAAAGATATAGACATTAATAATTTCACTTCGATAACATATACAGGACCAGTCTAATTAAAAATTGCAAACATTTTAAAAAAACAAAATATACAAGTATCATTCAAAACAAACAATAATTTAGGAATGTTAATAAAAAACAATAAAGATCCTAATATTAAGAATCAAAGTAGTGGGATATACATGTTGACATGTGGTGACTGCACAAAAACATACGTGGGCCAAACAGGGCGTGCATTCTCTGAGCGAATAAAAGAACATAGAGCCGCATACATTAATCACAAGAAGACTTCCACATTCGCAAACCACCTACTAGAAGAAGGACACTCGTTTAATGACGAATTCAAAATACTCCACCAACAGAAAAAGGGAAGGAAACTAAATTTCTTGGAAAATTTAGAAATCAACAAGAGGAAAGACACCGGCCTCCTCCTAAACGACCAAACGGATATTAATAGGTCACCATTACTTAATATGTTCAATTTTAAAAATAAAACAAAAAATCCTCCAACCCCCTTCCCACCACCCTAATTAGTATTTAAATCATACACAACTCTGTACCGCTACCATTTCTTCACCTGAAGAAGCCACAGTGTGGCGAAACAATTGTTGCGTGTAATTCCAACAAATACAAGTTTTGAAAATTAAAAAAGTGTTTTTACTTTAATACTTAACAAACAAAAATACTGCTCGCACGTCAAAACGTTCTGAGTACGTATAACGTCAAAAAACTTTACGATGGTAATGTCAGATTTTACCTGGCAATACCAGTGTTACCATTTTTCAATATATAAATATACTCAATGACATTAGAAGCGTTACACCAAGAAGGAATGTTTTTTTGGCAGTCACTGTATTTGAAACATATATTGATAACAATTTCAGCCTCTAGTTTATAAGAGCTGTTTAGTGAAGATGTTTTTAATGTTCGTATTTCCGTTGACTGTGTTGGGCTTAAACAAAATGCCTGGAGTCCGAAGACGTCCACAATATCACCATTTGAGCGATTTTTGTTGCTTATCGAGATGTCGGTATGTCTTATCGCGAAATTGCCCACCGTATCAATTCCACTGCAACGACTCTAATGCGTGTGTGTCTGGTAGGGATAGTAAAAGGTAGAGGAGCAAGAAGAAGACCAACTGGTCAACCACAAAACGTCAAAATCAGCGCTTAAGACAAATATCCCTGAGAGACCGTTTCGCTGCTCAGCATCAAATCGGTGATTAATGGTTTGGAGAAGAAGGTAGGTCCGTTAGTATGCGAACCCTATATCGCTGCATTCAATACTTTGGGCCTCCTTCATACCATCCAACATTAGTGCTACCTTTGACAGCGGACACTGTCGCCAAAGGTTAGACTGGTGTAGAGAACGGCAGCATTGGGAGGCAGAATGGTATGATGTCGTATTCAGCGATGAATCACGATTTTGTATAGGCACGCATGATGTTCGAAGAAGGGTACGACGCTACCGTGGGGAATGATCTGATCTTAAGTTTGCTATTGAGAGGCATGTACACAGGACTGCTAGAGTAATGGTTTGGGGGGCTATTGCTTATGGTATCAATCACCTATTTTATTCATTCGCGTTATATTGAAGACATCAAACGACCGACTTTATTGGCGTCCAGACGTACTTTTTCAACAAGATAACGCACGTTTCTATATTGCTCGTCGATCATGAACTTAATTAATGTTAATGTTTTGCCGTGGTCGTCCCGTTCCCTGGATTTAAATCCCATTGAACATGTATAAGATATCATGGGAAGAAGACTATTCTCTTTGCACCGTCCTCCACAGACTCTAGCAGAGTTGATCCATGAAATTCAAGTTACTTGGAACGAGATGCCACAAGAAGACATCGACCATCTCATTTTGTCGATGCCCAGACGTCTACAGGAGTGTATACAGCAAAGGGGTCGCCAAACACATTATTATTTTTTTAGATTCTTTGCTACCATGTTGGCAGAAAATCAAGTTAAATAAATAAATCCTTCTGGGTACAACGCTTCTAATGTCATTGAGTATATCAATCCTCATAGATTCCGGATGCTGTTCAGACGGTAACCATTTGGGTGATGCCTTCCTCTAAGAAGTTCGTTTATCCGACCTACCATTAATTTGCTTGGACACAGGTCTTCTTTCTTGATGACTACTAGGTCAGCGACCTTAAGTTATCATTTAGGTGATTTTCTGGGTGACCACTTGCTGTGCTCCTGATGACTCGCTAAATATACCCCAATGCAGCGCTTTCAAAAATGCTACTGCATCAGCTGGATGTACTACTGCCACCTGGACAACATATTCACTGGTTTGAAGCGTATACTTTCCTGTGTTAATTCCTTTGATTGAGCCATAGTAATAAATACGTGTTCCTACTGTCTTTTAACATCTGTGCAATTAAAGAAAGAACCCATTTGTTCCGGCGGTTGCGGAAATAGAATTAAATCCCTTACAACTTGCAATAAATGCAATAAATACGTACATACAAACGTCAAATGTACAGAAAACATAAATGTATAACAATCGACAATATATACCTGTTAATAAAAGATCTTCAGGAGTCGATGACATTATTTTCCAACGAACGTGCTGAGAGCGGTGAAATTAAAAAACTTATTAGAATAGCGATACTAGAAGAAAACAAATCCGGTGATAATGTTCTATGCCCAGCAACAAATATTATAAGTGAGATCAACGAGCTAAAAGTTAGACAAAATAACATAATTATTTTTAATTTACCCAAGACTAGCGACAATGCAAATAAGGATCTGTCCATAATTAAAATAAATTAAATCCTATATCAGAAGATATAAAAATTTAAAAAAACTATAAGATTGAACAAGAAAATAATGACTCCCCGGCCTCTAAAAGTAATTATGTAATCGGCAAACGATGCTAAAATTGTATTGAAAAATTGGAATCGTATTAGCGACTTGAATATAAAATCAGATGACACTCCCCAACAAAGACTTTATTTGAAAAATCTGAAAGCAATTTTAAAAACGAGAGTAGATAACGGGGAAGTAAATTTAACAATAAAATATTTTAATAATATTCCGAAAATCGTAAAGAAACGGGTGCATTCACAAAACTAAATAATTCCCTTCAGGACAAAGCAGCCACATTTTCAAATGCAATGATGTCTTGTATGTACATATGACGTAACCACTTTAACGAAAACATGGCTAACCTCTGACATTGGAAGTGCCAGATCTTCTTCCATAATTTTATTTCTATACTGAACGACGATAACACTATTTTTGGGAGATTTTAATCTACTACTTTTCAAAATGTTTAATCATAACGCCACACATGCCCCAGCAAGTTTAATGCCATTTTCGGATTTTATTAGTTTCAACAACTTTCATCAAATCAATACTATTACGAATAGCATGGGCAGGTTTTTGGATCTAATCTTAGTATTAGAAAATATAAATACACATGTTTTAAAGTGCAATAAAAACAATAATGAAGATACATATCATCCAGCGATAGAAACTACATGCAAATTGACAAAGTCAACGTCTTTGAGATTCATACCGGGAAATATTGTGAGCGACTATTACTTCAGGAGAGCTAATTTAGTAAAGCTATGTAATGAAATATATAAAACCATCTGGCCCAATGTTTATAAATGTGATAATGCAGAAAATGTCTGTGAAGTATTGTATTCCCATTTATATAGTTGTCTAAACTCCCATGTACCAAAAGCAACTATGGGCAAGTCACATAATTATCCAAAATGGTTTACGACAGATATTATAAAAAATATAAAACTGAAACGTAAATATCGACGAATTAGATGAAAAAACAAGTTATAACAACTAGAGAAAAAAATTAAAAATAGATGCTAACCAATCCTACAATAAATTTATTAAAGATACAAAAAATAATTTGAATAAAGACCCTAAGAAATTACGATCATTTATTAATGCAAAAAGAAATTCTACGAGGATACCGGGAATGATGAAACTTGGATCTGTTACTTTTAAAAACGAAGAAACTATTTTGTATAAGTTTGCCAATTATTTTCAGAAACCGCTTTCTAAGGGAGAAAAATTAAACAATTTACAAAACGATACGAAGAAATTCATGGAAAACATTTTGCTAACTGAAGATATGGTACTGCGTCAGTTTAAGAAACTTAAATCCAGACAAACAAAGGGGCCAGATGGATTTTTTTAATTAAAGATACAGATGAAATAGTTGCAAAGCCTCTTATTTTTAATTTAATTCTAAAGACAAAATCTTTTCCTAAAATCTGAAAAAAAGCGAAAGTTATAACCATATACAAGCATGGCGACAAATCTTGCATTAATAACTATCATCCCGTCTCAATTCTTTTCAACTATAGTAAAATTATCGAAAGTCTATCATCAGATTGAAATATCCTCAGAAATTATTACCAGGCAGCATGGTTTTGTGAAAAATCAATCTACGCTTACAAATCTAAATTTGACCCAGGATATTTCTATTAACATAGGCAACAATATCCAAACTAACGTCATATAAATAGACTTATCAAAAGCCTTTGATTGTTTACCACATCTGATCACAATAGAGAAACTAAAAAACATGTAACATCTGTGGGAACATCATCTATGTTATACTATCCTACCTAGTTGACAGAACTCAATATGTTTCGTATGTATTCATATGTACTTTTTTAGATGTTCCTTATTTAAGGTTTGTACCTGTTGGGAATAAATATATTATTATTATCTTTATGTTTAATAGTAATGGATCCGCGATGACTATAAAAGATTCTCTGGCAAGGAAATGACCTGGAGTTAAGTTTGCTTTTCCTTTTCCAATGTAACATGAGTGTTTCTATCCTTCAATTTGGCCTACACACAACTAGAAACATTAAAATTTGGATAAAATTTTAAGTTGTTTTAAACGAAAATAATATGGTAGCGGAATTGTCACTTTGGGCAATATCAAACATTCAATTATTATATTTAGATTTAATTTTAGATGCCGCAGCAGTCGATTAATTTTACCTTAACAGAATTGCATGAAAGTTTTAATTTTGTTGCTAATTTCTGTGATATTTTGTTTGACCGTGAGTCAACAATGTCTTACAATACCCTACGTATATGTTGTTTCCCTCTTTGTCAAATACACCTCAAAATTTGTGAATGAACGCACAGATGTTGAATTTTCTGGATTTTATTGAGGCGTTTTGTCGTTCGCGTTATTTTTTATTTATATGAACCAAAAGGTTATGATTTTAGCTGCACTTTAAACACATACGAAAAGTTCTTTTTTTATATATTTGACTGCGTATTCAGTAAAAATGTGGGATTAAAGGAATAAAGGGGGATATTCCTTTAATCCCGCATTTTAACATCTTTACATTAAATGAATTAAAAAATCATATTATGGGTTGTTTATAGAAAGGCACTTTCTATAAACATAATATTAAAAATGTTTCACCACGTGATAAACGAGAATAAAATTCAACAAAAATAAAAAATCATAAATGAGGTAATTTTCGCAAATGTTAACAAAAACAAATCATTATTGAAACAATAATTTTCCAGGTTAATGTTCCGACGGATATTGAATTATATAAACTTATTTGCACGTACAATTAGTAACAACTATCAAAAACAATCATACTTTAAAAATAGTAAGACAATTTATTGAAACTCGTTATAAAAGAGCTACAACGTCCATTTATTTCTGCCAAAAATTGTTTAGAAAATAAAATAAAATTAGGTAAAAAGTAATTTGGTTACCATTTTCTGTAATAAATCAATATTATATTATTTTCTATGAAATTTAATAAGAAATTAACAAAAGTTTGCTATATATACATTACAAGTGCATATCAAGTGAAAATGTAACATAATGTTAATAATTTTGTAAATAATAATTAATACACATGTCGTAAAATTAATACTGAATAACACTGATTAAGTTATTTCAGATAATGCGCAACCAAATGTTTATCGTACTTTAGAAATAGGTCACTGGATGCCCACAAATATGAGTAATGTTCATAATAAATTGGGAAAGAATATGAATTAGTCAAGTTAAAGGAATGTATCGATTCCTGAAATTTACACACTTCTGTGTACATGCCAAATAGGTTGTACAACATCCTCTACAAGCCCAAAAGATAATGGAAGTCTACAAAAGGTGCAATTCAGATTCCGCATGAATCAGTTTAAGCGTGGCAATCATGCGTGCATATATTTCAATTTTTGTAGTGGTTGTGTTGGTTGCACCGACCCCCAAAAGTATGATTTCCCCGAGAATATCTAACAGCGGTTATCAAACAACAGTGCGCACAAATACTCACTTTTGGGGTAACAATAACTTCCCAACGTACGAAGAGGACATGATCGTTAATCGAATGATAAGAATATTTAGTGAATTGAATAACCAACCTGTTGTGGTGCTTATACACAAAGGTTTAGACGTAGGGGAACATTACATTAAGAAACTATTAAATAACGAAAATGTGCAGAATGATTTTTGGTTAATGAATGTGAATTCATCAGGTAATGCCGTGAAAAATATGAACGGCGCTAACTTTTAACGAGTTTACCTTTATAGGTTCAACTGGGATATTAGCGAAAACTTCGGTAGACGTGGAAAAGTTCCATGAATTACTAAAAATTTCAAAAACCAAAGATAAAATTGGATACGAAACGAAAGATGGCATTGCGGTTTTCTTTGGCGTAATTAAAGCGATCCGGGAATTACCGCCTAATTCAGCAATTTTAGTGTTTGCAAATGGAAAAATAATCGACGAAGATTTAGGAAGTTTGGCGTCTAAGGAATTATTAAAAAATAATATCAGGGTAAGTGTATTACATGCATTATCAAATATACGGTTACCTACAGTACTAATCAAAAGTTACAGTATATAATACGAGACATTTGTAACAAAGTTTAAAATGTAGTTATCTTGTGTTTGTCGATTTTATAAAAAAATTCAGTTCTAGACAAGAATAAAGTAAAAAAAATGTATCAAAAATATTATATAAAAACTTCATTTTCTTTGCTTTAATTTTAGATAACATTACCATCCGTTTTAAATACTCTAGCCCTGGGATGAATTCATTTCTCACAAAATTAAGCGTTTTAATCAACAATTTTATTAATTAGTTGATTGATTGAGTCACCTGAAGATCAAATTAATTTGACGAATAAAGCACTAATAACATTTCTTCACACTTTGGATTAGTGCTAATTTATTGGTAATGGTCACGTTGTGTTCGAAATGTACATATGGTAATTTAAATAAAAGTGTGAAGAAAAGTTATTAGTGCTTTATTCGCCAACAATATAATTAATCAAAAAACTGCGAGTTAATCATTCCATATACAAATATTGATCATAAAAGTTTATAAAATTACGGATGGCGAAATTTCAGTGTTTCGGCACATACAAAATATACAGTTTTATCCATTTTATCCCAATTTTAATCACATAAGTTTAGGCCTTGTTTCGTAAAGAATTTCTGGTATGCCGATCTTGAAAACGTTTTATTTTATTTATTACACAATTTCTATTCATTGCATTATAAAAAGTTGCATTTTTTAAAGATGTTTTATTGGTTGGAGGGGGGGAGAGGCCACCCACCCACCATACCGAAGCACTTTTACTAATACCGCAAAAAGTATTTAATTTTAAAAGAAAATAAAAACAAAATCCTGAAGGATGATTAAAAAAATACATCTACAGTATTTTAATTAAAGTTTAAGTGATTGTATATGTAGGGAGAGTGGGTGTCTTCTAATCAGTAAATCATAAAACATTGTTCAATTAAATATTTATGAATGCATCAAGTAAATAAAAGAACTATTTCTTATAATTTCTTTTCCATTACAGGCAATATTTAATTATAAGTTATAAGATTTTTGAAAAAGCATGTATAATTTTCATTTGGTATATGCGTTTTAGTTAACTAAGTAAAATTAACATATTTTGAAACGTAGAACCCAAACATACCAACAGGGTCTGATTTTAATAGATAATATATTCATGAATTTTAATCCATCAAAGTCAAACAAAGCCAACAGGTACTTGTTGCAAGTGTTTTGTTACCTGCTTATTTGCATTACGAATTAACCCCGTTCAATATCTAAAGAAAAATAACACACTATAATTGTTACATGATTAGTATGTTAATTTGTTGCTTTCTATTTAGTTATTTACAGTTTGGCATGGATTTTATCCTACGTTATTTGGAGAAGATAAACTATTGAAAGAAGTGACCTTCCTATCTGGCGGACAATTTTTAATAAGCAATTATGATCATTCCACTCGTAAGGATTACATCGAAAAAAATAATAATTGGAACATCGAGGTAATATACGTATTGATAATTGTTCCATTGTTAACATGATAATTTTAGTCAATAGTTGCTTATGCGGAAAATCTTCATGGGAGAAATGCATTCGACATTCCCGTCGACACCGGAGTGACTGCAATACGTATCACAGTGTCACAAAATATAAATGCAGCGCAGATTCGCTCACCGAACGGTGACTATACCGCATGCCTCGATTAACCAACATCAATAACTCTTTGATTTTAGGTTACCTTGTAAATTTGGTAAATACGACGAGTGTGCAAAGCTTCTCGAAGGGATCGTACGCCGTGAAAGCTGACGGGCTACATGAAATACAGCTTGACACTGCGCAGAAAGCACCGTCGGCTGTCGTGGGAATGTGGCGTTTGCAAATAGACGCCGACGTCGACGCCGACGAGCAAGGTTACAATTTCACGGTGTTTATTCAAAATAATTTGGTACTCACCTCGGATATGGCTACTTTAAATAAAAACCAAGGTACGATTTTAAAACTCCAATCACAGATACACTCCGAACACGCGCTTACAGGCAAATGCTACCAAAATACACAGTATGTACAAGTTATACGGGTACGCTATCATCCAATTTGAACTTTGTATTACACGGGCGCGTCATATTTTGCATAACGTGGTTTGTGTAATACATCAAGAAAATATAGCCTTGAATTTATGTCTAATACATAAAAAGAGATTAATAACAATATAGCAAAAATTGTATGTTTACGTCAATATTAACGCTGTTTTACATCAATATTTCAACATAAATTTATCTATCGGATTATCATAAGAAAGTAATTATAACGTCATATTAAATGCTCAGTACAAACTACGAAAGTTTATGATTAAAAACGTTAATAATGCATATTTCTTGCAGATAAAAGTTATAAAATCACTACAAATTTATGAAAATGTATTCTTTAAACAATGAAATATTCAATTAAATTACGTTTCCCTGTCAACACTTTCAACCTTTTCGGGTAATTAAAAACAGAGAATGTTACTAGAGTTATGAAACTCCAGTTCTCCGTTTAGCATAGACACATCGTTCAGGTGACATCTATTGTCTGCAAGTTGCACTGATTTCCCTAATTGAATTGATTACAATTAGGAACTGCCAACAGCATAATTAAACATTAAATTATTGTTTCCCTATCGATCAAGGGCGTTTCCAGTCAACTGGCTTAGGGGGGGTAATTTGAAAAAATGAAAATATTTTTTTATTCCATAAATAAATAAAATATAATTCTATTATTTTTAAATATAACAAATTAATATCACACCCGAAATAAATATAGCACATATAAAATCATAATAATATATTTTGTAAAATTTGAAACAGATTTTTATTAAAAAAACGATTTTCTTTGCTTTTTAATAATATTGTCAATATTAATATCCATATATCAATGAATATGTAATACAGCTAACTCGGTTAGACTTTTTTGAGACATAGTGGCTCACAGCCACCATTTGAATCTTTTCAGTGCAGAAAAACTTATTTCTGCAGAAGCAACGCTAACAGGAAGAGTACATAATATTTGTAAAATTATTTTTATGTTCAGTAAATATTCGGGTCATATTTTCTGTATACATCTGAAGCATTTTCTGGTAATTGTTCTTTGATTTTCTTTTTCTCTTGCCATTGTAATTTCCAAAATGCCAATTCAGACTTAATTGCTATTGCACATGTTACGTTTTCAGGTAAAATTTTATTTAAATATGTTGCAACAGATTTTGAAGTGACATCTAAATCTTCGCCAGTTTGTTATCAATAAAACACTAGGTATTGTTGTGTTAAATTTGAACAAATTCATCGTGTCTTTATTAAATCTGTATTGCAGATCTGTAATAATATTATTCAGGAGAGGTAAATATATATATTAATTCGATAATAATCCTCTGTTCAGTTCAGAGGAACTTAAAACAGCGAACCACGTACATGCAAAAGTCCATAAAAAAGTAAATAAGTAGTGTTAAAATATATAAAACTAAAAGGAAGTGGGAAATAAAGAAACAAATGATTACAAAAAGAGAAATCGACAGCCCTAATTATGGATTCCAAGGATTCCAAATGAGCAATGGAGAATAGAAAAAGATAGAAAAACGAAGCAGTGAAACAAAACGTTGTCATAACAACAGGATACAAAAATAAAACAAAGGAAAATGAAAACAGAAAAAAAAACTCACGGAGAAGGAAAATCTAAATATATCTAAGAACGATGTGATAATGGAGGAATTAAAGAGCATGTTTAAAGACTCCATGAGAGAAATGACAAAGAACTAAAAGAAGAGAGAGAGCAAAAAATATACAGGGGAAAGTATGGAGATGAGAACAGAAACGAAAATGGAAAAACAATTATAGAATTATGTATAGCAAACAACCTCATTGTGACAAACACAAAATTCAAATACATACATAAACACACTAGAGAAGTTAGACTAAGAAAAGAGAAATAAAAGACTACTCCTTAATAGACGCAGAAGAATGGAAAAGGTGAAAGATGTTAAAGTAATAAGACAAGCTGAAATAGGGAGCGACCACTACTTTGTAAAAATATAAATTAACACAGAAGCTGAAAACTTAAAGTATACGAAGTCGAAAACAATAATAAAAAAACACATAAAGCCAGAAATTGAAAAGAAAGAAACTAGGAATGAATACCAATCAAAAATAGAGAAAAAGACAAAATAGAAGGAGAAAAGAAAAAGATCAAAGAAATCATAAGTGAAGCAGCCCAAGAAAGATGTGAAACAATCACTATATCAAACAAACAGAGGAAGAAAAACAGGTGATAGTCAGAAGAGGTAAAACAATTTTTAAAAACAAAAGAAGAGAATTGGAAAACTTAAACAAGGAAACAAGGAAAGAATAAGATTATAGAAGATATATAATAGCAAATAAAAATGTAGAACAAAAATTCAAGATAGCAAAAAAGCAATCCTGGGAGCAGTTCGTTAAGAAACTGAAAGAAACGTTCACAGAAAACAAAAAGATGTTTAACAGCACTATTAAACAAATGAGCAATTAAAATACATTAACCCAGCCAAGCATAAAAGATAAAAACGTAAATATAATAACAGAAGAAAAGAAGATATTAGAAAGATGGAAAGAATTCTTTAATGAAATAACCAAAACAGACCAGCACGGAGATATAGAAGGTGAAACAAATGGAGGAATCAACGAAATAAGAATCGAAGAACTGGAGGCAGCAATCAAAAAAATAAAACTAGGAAAATCTCCAGGTATAGATGACATCACAGCCGAAATAATGAAATATATGGAGAAAGGGGAAGGAAGAATTCTTGGAAATAGTAAATGACATTATCAAAAATCACAAGATACCCGAGGAATGGAACAAGGGAATTATAATATCCATACACAAAAAGGAGACACAAAAATATATGATAACTACAGAGGTATTACACTCACAATCAAACCAGGGAAAATTTTTACTTTAGGTATAATAATAGAAGCAAGAATAAGAGGAAAATTAGATCAACAGCTGGGAGAAGAACAACACGGATTCAGAAAAATAGAAGCAAACAAGATTTAATATACATAATGAGACAATTAACAGAAAAGATGATTAAAAAGGGAAAAGATTTACACATATGCTTCATCAACCTAAAAAAGCGTATTACAGGGTAAGAAGAGAAGACATATGGCATATACTCGAGACAAGAAGGATAAAAAAAGCATTATAAATATAATAAAGAAATAACAAAAATAAAGTAAAAATAGGAAATAAATAATCAGAGGAGTTCAAGACCAAAACAGGATTGAGACAAGGATGTATATTAACCCCGTTACTATTTGCATCACTTAATGACGAAGCAATAAGAAATAGCAAACAAAGAGCCGAAAGCACAAAGATAGGGTATAGAAATATTAAAAACTATTAAAAATGCAAATATGTATTAATGTTTGCCGACGACATAACATTAATAGCAGATTCAGAAGAAAACCTGGAAATATTCAAAAAGAGCTGGAAAAGATAAATATAATATCATCAAAAGAGAGCAATCACAAAATAGGGTTAAATACCTGGGATCAACAATAGAGGAAACAGGGAAGATAGAATCAGAAAAAGATGAAAAACTAGGCAAAGCAGGAATGATCTACAACACAATAAAGAAAACATTCTTAGAGAAAAAAGAGATTGCAAAAACAATAAAAACAGAAGTATATAAAAGACATTAACTGCTATATATAGTCCATCCGTTGGATGTTCCGTCCTACGTCACAAAATATCGCTTCGAGAAACGACACAAAAACATTCAGCCTGATAAAGTAAACCAAATGCGTTAGAAAAAGAACGCACTGTAAAACTTTCGTTTTTTGAAGCGATAGTTTGTGACGTAGGACGGAAGATCCAACGGATGGACTATAGTAGTGAATCGTGAGTAACCACAGAGAGTAATAACAAAAAAACCAATGCAATGGAAATGAGATACCTAATAAAGATAGAGGGAATTAGGAAGACCAAGGGTTGGAACGAGCAAGTACATCAAGCATCAAGCAGCGGAAAGAAAAGGAATAGAATGGAAAGAAATAAGAAAATAGCACAAGCTACGCAACAGTGGTAAAGAAGTGTAAAAGAAATTAACTGAGACATATTGTAGAAAATAAGTCTGTCACCCATAATGGATAAAAGGGAAAAAGATAAATAAAAATAATCTGATATAATAGGTTTATCCAGGTTTGGTCTATTCCTCTGGCATTTGGTAATTCGCGGTTTTGTCATTTAAATTTATAATTCGTTTAAAATATTGATGTGGCAGTATTTTTCCCCTTGTTGGATAAAACATCAATAGTGTTTGATGTTTAATGGTTTTCCAAATGATTTTTTAAAGTTGTCACCAGATGCAATTCGAAATGAGGAATTTCACAAAAATTGCCCTCGTTTGTAATAGATTTTGTATTTAAGAGAGAACCAGCATCACGATGATCTCGTAAGGGAATATTTTGTTTCCCCTAAATATGATACTTTTGATTATTGGTTTTAATCTATGTCTATTTTCTTCAATTTGTCGAAGTCTTTCCATATTTAATTTATTTCTTATATCTCGTGATTTTATAACAATTGAATTTTTATGGTAATATTTTTATAACACAACATTTTTACCTGATAATTTAGAATGTTGAGATACTGTCTGAGATACTTATTTTTGCAATGGCACTTGTTGGTGCAACCCACCAAATTTTGTAAAAAAGAAGCAATATTTGCAAAAGAATCTGTTTAAATTATTAGAAAAGATTAACCAATTAAATTGTCTAAAATGTTTTCCAGACAAGTAATATTTAATATCCTTCCTCCTTTTTATGTACAGAATAGGGTAAAACAAAAGTATCTTTTACAATTTAAAATTCGAAATTTCTCAATTTCATTAACATTACTAAATTTAACTATATGAATGTAAATTTCAACATTACTATATGTACATGTTGTATGCTTCTTTTTCTCATGATGGGAACAACCTAGTGAAGATTTCTACTGCTAAATGTCAATGAAGATGTAGATGGATGATTTAAATTGACTGTTGACATAGATCGATCTTTATTTGTTGAAAAATCGTGTTTTTTTAATTTTCTGAACAAATGAATCCAACGTAGATTATCAATTTTCATTTACTAATTTAATTACAACAAAAATCAGGAATAAATTAATTTAAAAGAATGCATATATTATTCCTAAAATCAAAAAAAAACCTTATATATAATTGATCGAATTATAATAAATTGGTAATTTATCAGCAATCACTAAAAATTTAGGATTTACATGCGACGTGTAAACAGTTCGGTTTCTATCTTTTACATTTAAACCAAGTAAGACAAGAAATATTATAAATTAAACTAAGAAATGTGAATCGCGCTCTTTTAATGTAAAACGATTTACGATACCAAAGAGGCGAATAGTATCAATATATGTCGGGTATTATTGGAAAGGGGAACCCCCCGTGCAAAGGAAGTCATCACTTTTCTAACGGTGCTTGCGCAGATAATTTTAATTTGTGTACATGGAAAAATGCACTGTCATAGATCGCTGACTAGAATTACCAACAGTTAACTTGTTTGTTTGAAATATTAGTAATTTTTAAGAATAAACAAAATAAGCGAATAAATAATTCTTAGGGGGGGGGTAATTACCCAATTACCCCCCCCCCCCTGAATACGCCACTGCTATCGATAACAGTTACGGTATTAACTATCAATAGCGTGGAAATTAATGAGAAAAAATGGCGATGTGGCCATCATAGTACTTTCCCTATATTTTTCTCGAAAAGTCCTTATTGCCTCTCTGTATCCAATGAAATTAATTGCAAAACTTTTTGAATAAAAAAGAAATTAAAAAGGTAAAATTTTTAAGTAAGTAAATTAGTAAAAATATGATGCATGATGGGTGAGCAGACTCTAAATCTAAATTAGATAAGATTAGCTATAGAAAGTCATTAATATTTAAACTTAAATTTTGATTTTGTTTTATTCTTTATTGCATAAAAGGTTTGATTGTTTTTAGCAGCAAAATCATCAACGATTAGAAATTAAAGTTATCATGTATATGTAGGGTGGGCGGGTGTCCTCTATCCCACCCTCCAATCAGTAAAACATAATCGAGGGTTTTAGTTAGAAGTTGTAAAATGTAAGCAAATACAAAATAAATGCATCTTTTATTTGATGTATTCATACAAATATTTCAAATAATTTTCGATGATGTTTTACTGACTGGAGGGTGGGATAGAGGCCACCCACCCACCCTACATATACATATTAACTTTAATTACTGATCGTCTCGCGGTTTGCAATAACTTTAATTAGATAATTGGAATAAAAGAAAATTGACAAAGTAAAATTTTTGAATGTGTAAATTAATACAAATTATATACATGATACATGGAAAGGCTTTAAATCTTGCTTAAATAAGATTAACTATAGATCATTTATTTTTAAACTTAAATTTGGATTATGCTTTATTTTTTATTGCATACAAGCTTTTATTGTTTTGTAAGCAGCAAAATCATCAACAATTAGTATTTAAAAATATCATGTATATGTAGGGTGGGTGAGTGGCCTCTATCCTACTCTCCAATCTGTAAAACATATGCGAAGGTTTTAATTAAAAGTTGTAAAATATAAATAAACACAAAATACTTGCAATTTTCAGAGATGTATTCATACAAATTTTTCAAATAATTTTTGATGATGTTTTACTGAACCCACCCACCCTACATATACATATAAATTTCAATTACTGATCGTCTCTTGGTTTGGAGTAAAATTTTTTTGTGAGGAAATAATAAAATTTTTATGCATGATGAGTGGTCAGACTTTAAATCTAAATTAGATAAAACTTCATTTTGGATTATGCTTTATTTTTTTATTACTTACAAGGTTTTATTATTTTTTTGCAGCAAAATCATCAACGATTAGTATTTCAGGTTATAATGTATATGTAGGGTGGGTGGATGGCCTCTATCCCACCCTCCAATTAGTAAATCATAAGCGAGGGTTTTAATTAAAAGTTGTAAAATGTAAAGAAATACAAAAAACGGTGATGTGGCCATCATAGTTCCTTACATTTTTCTCGAAAACTACGAGGTTTACGCAAAAATGCTATTCTTAATAATTTGTTCAATTTTGGATTCTAATACTCTCCTTATATAGAATATGTAGGGAAAGTATTGTTTTCGTGAATGAGAATGTCTGTGGGTGCTGTATCTCAAAAACGAATGATCCGTTTGAGATGAAACTTGAAACTTAAGGTTCTATCATTAAAAATTGGAACTGAAAAGCTTTTGGTAAACATTTGTATATTAAAGTTGTAAATAACTAAGATTTTCAAAAATGTGTGTTTGTTTTCACTACAATTGTTTCGAAAATTGATTGCCTCTTCAGGTGAAGGAAAGTTTACAATAAAATTAGAAAAAACTTAAAACTATATATATACATTAACAGTATTGGCACTATGGAGGGATACATATTTTCAGTAGTGGGGAGTTTGAAAGTTCAATTTGTTCGTTTAGCAGGAGGCCCGTTTTTTCGAATCTGTTGATTTCCAGGTTTTCGAGTAGATTTAATTTTTTCCCTTTCTTCTCTGTGTGGAGAATCTGGAAATCCTGGTTGAAGGTGTGATTTTCGGATAGTAGATGATTTGCATAAGTTGAGGTGTTCTTTGTTTTTCCCATGCACTTTTGTGTTCTGCAATCCTTTCTTCAAAGGCTCGTCCTGTTTGTCCAATATATTTTTTTATAGCTATAAAATAGCATTTAAAACATTTTCCTTGGAAAAATTATTAAAAATAACAAAGATAAAATGAACAAACTCGATAGTTGTGGAGTGTGCTAACATACAATGACTGCCCTAAAAAATATATTGGACAAACAGGACGAGAATTTTTAAGAGTTTACATTAAAATAGGTGTATTAATTTTGCTCATAGAGACTTCAGTTTCTTATTAAAACGATTTGAATTAAGTTGTTTTAAGTCTTCTAGAATCATATTATAAATTAAACTGCCTGCATGTATCGGAGATTTTTTTTCCAGAGCAGATTTGTTGACATGGATTTGGGATGATTGTGTAGGTCGCTGTTGCGTGTAAGTGAGTCTTTTATTTTATGAATATGTTTTAACCCTTTGCACTCGTATGTCCCCGTACGGGGGACATCACTCGTTTTACCGTTGCGCTCGTATGTCTCCTTAAAGGGGACATCGAATCGCTACGCTCTTATGTCGCTGTATTGGCACTAATATTTTATCTTTTTTAAGTATGTATCTGTCATCAAGTGGATAAATTAGCGGCGGAAGGGTTTATTCTGGTTTATATAAGCAAAATATTATGGTCGTTCGAGTTTATATAAAATAAATAAATTCAATAAAATAAATGCGTTATTGATGATCCGGATATGTTTATATTTTATTCACTTTTTCAAATATTTATAGACGTCCAGGTTTGGGTTACAAATTTAGTTTAGTGTCATAACGAACACCACCCGAGACAGTTTTGTGTTATAGTTATATAGTACTATTACTTACGCAATGCCTAAGCGATGTTTCTAAGGCAACATTGAAAATGAATTTGAGAGCAGTGACGATGAATTTTATATGGACTATTATGATAAAGAATTATAGTGCCCTGAAAATAGTAACGAAGGCTGCAGCGAAGAAGCTGCAGAAAATGATACTAGTGGTAGTGACATTATAGTTACCCAAGGAAATCGGGCATTACCTTTGCCCAGTACAAGCAGCAGATTCCTCTGACTCTGGATCTAAATTTGTACGATGGGAGGTCAGAGAGTTCAGCTGTACGTAGGCCCCAGTGTGCCCTTTGTACGTCTTCCCAGCTGAGTCCTCATTCCTTGCTATGGTCTAGCCAACCCAAGGTATTGGCAAATGCCAGGATAGCAGTAAGAGGGACTCTTAGGATGCCTGATGACATCCCTTTCCCAGTGTGGATTCATGTAAGTTGGATAGAATCGGACAGTCCAGAAGCACATGCTCGGCGGATTCCTCTTCCTCTTCGCACCTTCTGCAGATTGAAATAGAGTATAGTCACAATCTATTCAGGTACAATCTTAGATTACAGTGTCCTATTAGAAGCCCTAAAACCTTCCGTAGGTTTTCTCTGGATAGTTGCATACAGTATCTGGCTTTTAGATTTTGTGGTGTTCACCTCCTCCGTCCGCTGCTGCCTGTTCGCTGATATGTATGTCCAAGGATGGCAGCTTGGTAGCATGAAATCCTTGATTTTCTTCCTTCTTGTGACCAGTACAAGTTCCGTTTTTGTTGTATTTACAAATAGTCTTGGTCTATGCAACATTTGTTTACTATATCAAGAGCATCCGACATACGTTTCGTTAACATACTTTCCGAGTTGCCGGAAAGTAGGATCGTGATATTGTCGGCGTAACCTACTGTGTAGAAGCCCTGCCTATTCAGTGATTCGAGTAGTCCGTCGACGACTAGGTTCCATAGTAAAGAGGGGAGCACTCTCCTCTGTGGACAACCTTTTGCGACCCTACATACAAGCCTCGTGTCACCTATTATAATATTGGCTGTTCTCCATTGCACTATATTAGAGATTCACTGGCTCCCTGCCAACTGTACAAAACCCATTGACTTTTTAAAACTTTTTTCCGGATGAATTGATGGAAAAAATTGTAGAAGAGACGAATAATTATGTTCGCAATAAAATTAAACAAAAAGGCTTATCAAAGCGATCCACCTGAAATACATGGGTGGTCCTTACAGTGGCAGAATTTGAGGCCTTTTTAGGAGTTATTCTAAATATTCAGGAATATTGGTCCCAAAACTTCAGTGCCAAAATTCCTTTCTTTAGTGCCATATTTGGAAGGGACTGATTCATGCAAATCTTTTGGATGCTTCATTTGCATGAAACAGATCCAAATTATCAAAGTCTTTGGAGTCGGGTGCAAAAGGTCATTATTTAGATTTTTTTGAGAAAAAGTTGAAAGAAAATTTTGTTCCGTCAAGGGAAGTTTCAGTGGATGAGTCTGTAGTTGGATTCAAAGTTTTTTGACTTATAACCCAAATAAGTGTGGAATCGGGATATATGTATTGGCAGATGCTAATACTGGAAACATATATATTCAATTTTGCCTTAATACGAAAGCTTGCCATCAGAAAATTTAGTAAGTTCTGAAATTCCTATAAGTTCATGAGTTGTCAAATTAACCTGAATTCATACCCAACTCTATAAAAAGATCGTAATTTTCTGAGGATGATACAATTTATAAATTATTGGCCTGGAAAGAATAAGGGGTCGTCACTGCAGTTAGTAGTTGAAATGTTTCGGGTACTGAGCCAATAAACAGAAAAATACTTAGAGGAAATTTGCAGGAAGTTAACAAACCCAGGGTTGTTATTAAATACAACAAATATATGGAGGGTGTTGATACAGCTGACTCGTACTCTGCATCATATTGCTTTTTGCGAAAATCGTTCAAATGGTCGCGGAAGTTATTTTTTTTTGTGACTTGAGTCATACATTTGCTCTGCATATTTGTTATACAAAATCGACCAACGTCGACAAAAAAGGCGCCCCATGGCGTACCTAAAATTTGTCGGGCAATTGGTTGATGAACTCACAGGAAATTATAGACAATCCTCCAAACTTCCTGGTAGACCATCATCAACTGATAAGAATTAACGGTTAAACGGCAAATTGCACGTATTACACTAGTTATATGTGCAGTACCTGTACTCAAAAGCCTGGACTACATCCGGGGTCTGTTTCGAGCGTTATCGCACTCTGCAAAATTATAAAATGTAGTTGTTTCTTTATGTTGTGCTTTATATTATGTTTCTTGTTTTTATTGTCTTTTAGTTAGTTTTGTTACAGTTACTTACTTCTTACTAGTTATAGAAAACAGAAATTCTTTGGTTAACCTGTGATGATATAACAAAAACATTTCTGTTCAGAGTATTGCTATGGTGGAGGTGCCGGCATTACGTTCCGCCCTTAAATATTGTTTATATAATTACATTTCCTAGATTTTTAATGTAATGTAGTGTACTATAGTTAAGTATTCTTAGTAGTCTCAATAAATTATTTTTACACGTTAAAAATAAAATATTATGTCACTACATCCCCATCCTAGGTCAAGGGTATTCAGGGGTTATATTTTAAAATTTCTTATTTAAGGATGGTGAACCTTCTAGTTAAATTGGAACACATTTTTATCAAAAAAATTCATCTTGATCGAACGTGAAAAAAAATTCCGAGTTACCGTCTAAAGAATAATTACGAGTGCAAAGGGTTAAATCCAGCTCAAATAAGATTAACTAATGAATATCATTTGTTTTTAAACTTAAATTTGGATTATGCTTTATTTTTTATTACATACAAGCTTTTATTGTTTTGTTTATTTTTAGATCCGTCAGTATATATAACTAGATGTTTGGGGAATGACTTGGCTAAAGTATTATTGAAGATTAAACAAAAACGTTTACTTTGTTAATATCACACTTTATTTTTAAGTGACTCGAGTTTCGGTCATTAACTGATCATTATCAAACTTAAAGTAAATTAATCTACGACAAAACACTTATTTATACAGAATGAAATAAGGAGGAAAATACTAGGTCTACCTGGTCATTAATTACTGGGACTTCCGGATTACTCTTCGCTTTGTGAATTTCTAGGGACTCGAGTAAATCCATTTTAAATTCTTTTTCGGCAAAATGGATTATCTCGAGTACATCTTCATCAAAAGAATGTCGGTTTTCTATTAGGTAATTCGCGAATGTGGAATTTGTATGTTTTAATCTGAAGGATCTAAGATGTTCTTTTAATCTAATGTTGAAGTTACGACCAGTTTGACCTACGTAAATTCCTTTACAATTTTTACACGTTAGCTTGTAAATACCTGATCTGTCCAATTTATCTATCGGGGGTTTAGAATTAAAAATTGAATTACAAATTTTATTAGTTGGTTTAAATGCTACATTAATATCATGTTTTTTCAATATATTTCGAATTTTAAGGCTGACTTCACCAAAGAATGTTAATGACTTGAAGGTTTTATTTTCAACTTTTGGACATGCATATAAAAATTTCTTTGATGTTTTATAATTAAATTATCTATTATTTTGTTTGTATAGCCATTG
The DNA here is from genome assembly GCA_963969525.1 of Ontholestes murinus. Taxonomy (NCBI): domain Eukaryota; kingdom Metazoa; phylum Arthropoda; class Insecta; order Coleoptera; family Staphylinidae; genus Ontholestes; species Ontholestes murinus. The sequence continues at coordinate 33,728,884 of OZ018399.1, read as the reverse complement.
TTGTTTGCTAATATGTATATCATTTTGATTTCGTTCTTATATCCAATTTCTGATAAAGGTAACGTGAGTGCTCTATGGATCATTGAATTAAATGCAGCTAATTTGTGTTTAATGGGGTGTCTTGAGTGAGATGGAATTAATGAATCAGAGAACGTTGGCTTTCTAAATATTTCAAAATTAAATTGGTTATCTATGTTGGTGATTAAAAGGTCGAGGAATTTAATATTTTTTTCTGTTCTGTTTCTACTGTAAATTGAATCTGAGGATGAATGGAGTTTATGTAATTTAAGAAGTTATTTAATTGTCTGTCAGTTCCAGTGAAGCCGGCTAAAATGTCGTCTACATACCTAAACCAAAAACGTATGTGTTTTTTGCCCTTTTCGGAGTTTAAAATAATGTTGGTTAAATTAGCCATAAATATTTCTGCTAACAATGGGCTTAAAGGTGAGCCCATTGCTAGACCTTCTTTCTGTTTATAATATTTATTGTCGAATGCGAAATAATTGTGTTTTAAGATAATTTCTAGTAAATTAATAAATTCTGTTTGAACAATTGTATTGACGTTATTTTTTTCAAATATAATCTTTACTAACTCTAAGCATTCAATTGTGGGGATTTTTGAAAACATATTTGTTACGTCGAATGAGACCATCTTTATATTATTATCTAGTTTGAATTTAGATAATTTATTTGTAAGATCTAAAGAGTTTTTTTATTGAATAAGGGTCGCAAAAGTTATTAGTAATTTCTTTGAATAAAGAATTCAGTTTAGCAGAAATATTATGGGCTGGTGTGTTTACATAGACTAAAAAGCCGGCTTCACTGGAATTGACAGACAATTAAATAACTTCCTAAATTACATAAACTCCATTCATCCTCAGATTCAATTTACAGTAGAAACAGAACAGAACAAAAATATTAAATTCCTCGACCTTTCAATCACCACATAGATAACCAATTTAATTTTGAAGCGATTTTTAGCCAACGTTCTCTGATTCATTAATTCCATCTCACTCAAGACACCCCATTAAACACAAATTAGCTGCATTTAATTCAATGATCCATAGAGCACTCACGTTACCTTTATCAGAAATTGGATATAAGAACGAAATCAAAATGATATACATATTAGCAAACAACAATGGCTATACAAACAAAATAATAGATAATTTAATTATAAAACATCAAAACAATAACCTCAAGAAATTTTTATATGCATGTCCAAAAGTTGAAAATAAAATCTTCAAGTCATTAACATTCTTTGGTCAGCCTTAAAATTCGAAATATATTGAAAAAACATGATATTAATGTAGCATTTAAACCAACTAATAAAATTTGTAATTCAATTTTTAATTCTAAACCCCCGATAGATAAATTGGACAGATCAGGTATTTACAAGCTAACGTGTAAAAATTGTAAAGGAATTTACGTAGGTCAAACTGGTCGTAACTTCAACATTAGATTAAAAGAACATCTTAGATCCTTCAGATTAAAACATACAAATTCCACATTCGCGAATCACCTAATAGAAAACCGACATTCTTTTGATGAAGATGTACTCGAGATAATCCATTTTGCCGAAAAAGGATTTAAAATGGATTTACTCGAGTCCCTAGAAATTCACAAAGCGAAGAGTAATCCGGAAATCCCAGTAATTAATGACCAGGTAGACCTAGTATTTTCCTCCTTATTTCATTCTGTATAAATAAGTGTTTTGTCGTAGATTAATTTACTTTAAGTTTGATAATGATCAGTTAATGATCGAAACTCGAGTCACTTAAAAATAAAGTGTGATATTAACAAAGTAAACGTTTTTGTTTAATTTTCCAAAATGTATCACGAAGTTAACGCCTCAACCATTAATCAATTTATTATTGAAGACATTTATGTTGAGATAAAAAAATTCTATGTATTCAGGGAAAAATAGTTTTATATGGCGAGTTATTGTGTTGTATGTATATAAAAAAATATTGTTTGTGTCATCAAATGATTGGTTGCGAGTATTTATAAAAGCTATTGTTAGTGGTGGTTAATTTTTTTAGACCAATACCTATTTGTTAATACGTTCATATTCAAGTAAAAAAATTATAATATGATTTCATCATTCTGCAATGCTCTATATTTTAGTGCTTGCTTTATAGCTTGTTGTTTACGTCACGCGCTTAGTGGAATTTCTTGACATTCCGCAAGTATTGTAAATGTTGGAGAATAAGTCATTGACCTATGGCAATCCGCAGTGATTTATACTGGATAATATCTAAGCGTTTTAGGTCACTGTTCGATGCCGATCCATATAGGTTATATTTAACCTATAAATAGGGTCCTAGTGAGGAGTGTTGGCCTCTCGTAAACTGCGACCTAACAGATCTATTGTTCTACTCCTAAACAACCATTTCCCAAGCAGTCCCACATCTCCTGGTAACTTTCTTGGGGGTGATACTGTTTACTTCTTCGGAGGATATTCGGTCCCTGCCGCAGTGTGAAAGACGCTTGTGAACAATCGCGACAGAAGTGCATAATATGTGCTCGGTCGTTTCATCTGCCAAATCACATAATCTGTAGTTTCCACTTTCCTCTTTTCCCATTTTGCACAAATGGTATCGCAGGGCACAGTGCCCTGTCATGAGTCCGAAGAAAGTTCTTAGCTCGTTCCTTGTGAGTTCAAGCACCTTTCGAGTTTGATGAGTCGTTTTGATTGACTTAGGCCTGGTACATTGTTCCAGTGCTTGCGTCTTCTGTCCTCTTCCCATGTTTGCACCAACTCTCTTCTGTGCGCCGTGGGGAGTCCACAAAACGGCTCTGGTCCTATAGGAGTGGCATTTGAACCTCTTTTTGCGAGTTCATCTGCAACTTCGTTGCCTTTATAATCCCCGCACCCTGGGACCCACATGAGGGTCAACGAGTTGTTCTTCGCCAGACAGTCCGTGAGCCGTGACTATAGGCTCGAATGGCCTTTCCATATAGTGTACTTCCATAATCAATGATGGATCTAACAAATGCTTGATGAAATCGGATTCCAGATGTAGGGCTTGCACCCCGCCAGGTTTTACAAAGCGTTCTAATTATATTGATACCTTGTTCGCACCTTTTTCAATGTATTTTACATGTTGTGACCATAACAGTTGTATATCCAGCACGATTCCTAGATATTTAATTTCCCTTTTTATTGGAAATCTGATTTAATGTAATTTATTCTGTACTACTGGGATTATGTCTAGAAAACATAACGATCGCCGATTTTTCTCCCGATATTACGAATCCGTTCTCCTTAACCCATTTATTGGTAACTTCTACAATTTTTCAACATTTACTCTTACATTGATTTATAGTTTTACAGGACGTGTGCATGACAAAATCATCTACGTATTGTACACAATATATGTTAGCTGGGAGCAAATTATGAACGACAGCCGTATATATATTAAATAGGATAGGCGAGAGCAAAGATCCCTGCAATAACCCAACTAATGAGTTTCTGGGACCAATTGGTTCTCCAGTTTGGCAGTCTAACGTATACACCTTTCTATTTCTATATATTCCTACTATATTGGCGCTACCTTCGGTGGAATATCGGGGTTTATCATCTTTTGTTGTAATAAAGGGTGCGCCCGCGCAAGGAATCTTTTTAAAATCTTAATAAAACACAAACGGCTAGATGAAATTTCATGATATTGCATTTATTTTGTAGCCAAGAGTATCCGGTTATACATGGAATATGACATCAGTCAAATGGCTGCCACGGCTGCCACGGCTGGCCTTACAATAATCCATTCTCTCGACTCAATTATTCAGAAAATTTTCCAACGTCTGCGGCTCTATTTCAGCAATGGCATTTTGGATATTGACTTTAAGATCGTCAATCGTTGCTGAATCGTTGGCATAACAACGTTTTTTAACGGCACCCCAGAGATAAAAGTCCATGGGCACCAAATCGCAGCTCCTTGTTGGGCAATTCACATCTCTACGACGGTAGATTACACGATTTTCGAACTTTGACCGCAATAAGCCGATAAGTTTCGTTGCTAGTGTGGCATGACGCTCCATCTTGTTGGAACCAGATGTTGCTCACATCCAAACCAGCAATGCTGCCAGAAAAAGTTTGTTATCATGGTCCTATAGCAGTTTCCGTTGATCGTTTCTCCAGATTCAAATAAAATGGGCCGATGATGCCGACTGCCCATAATCCGCACCAGTCACTCGTTCGGGATGCATTGGCTGCTCAACAAGCACGTGTGGGTTTTTCGATGTCCAAATCCTGCAGTTTTGCTTGTTTACATAGCTCCCGAGGTGAAAATGCGCTTCATCGGAAAAGATAATTTTTCACCATCGGCTTCCAGCTGCTCTAAGGCCCAATTAGCGAAGTTGTATCGAAGTGGATGGTCAACTCCCTTCAAGTGCTGTGTTATTTGGACCTTATAGGCGAATAAACCGATGTCTTTATGCAAAATACGCCTCATGGTAGTGCGACTAATGTTCAATTGCTGAGAGCGATAACAAGTCGATGTTTTCGGGTTGGCTTGCACACTGCGGGCTACAGCAGCAATATTCTCGGGTATACTAACCGAACGAGCGTGCGGAGCTTTAGTATGGTCCACCAACATACCAGTTTCACGAACTTTGTGCACAAATTTCTTCAGAACACTTGCATTTGGTGCATATTCGCGACCGAATTTTGTACGCAATTTTCGCACCGATTCTGCACTACACGAATTACTTTCAAAGTAAATTTTTAACATTTCCCAATGTTCATCAAGCGTATAACGTGCTATTTCGTTAACCGGGTGTTGTATACTGAAGAACTGCCATACATCAGATGTCAAATATCATGACAGTAAAAATGAAGTGGTAGTTCAAAAAGATTCCAAGAGATGGCCCACCCATTATATCTAAATCTATCGAATCATAGGCAGCTTTTATATCTAAAAAGATGCAAGGGTAGTTCATGTTTTCTGAAAATGGCAGTTGAATATTTGTTACTAAGTTAGTGCATCGAGACCCCGACGAAATCCATATTGGTTTTTTGGTAGTTTTTTGTTGTGTTCTGGCCACCATTCTAGTCTGAGTTTGATTAGTTTTTCAAAAGTTTTTAAAGGGTTAATTTTATCGTTGCCTGCTTTGAGTATTGGCACAACCACTACCGATTTAAATTCATGATAATGGTCCATATCCATCGAAAAGGCATTAAACAAATTTAATAAATACATTTTCCATTAAGCGGTAAATTTTTTACCATGCTATACATAATTGCATCAAGGCCGGGTGCAGTTGAATTCGTTTTTTAAACATTTTTTAAAACAATTGTTGGAAGCAACATAAAAAATGTGGGAAATAAATATTCTTCTAGTGGTAATTCCATTCCCCCACACATTAGATATGCTAATCCCTCACTACGTCGCAAATAAGCCAATAGAACCAGTATCGTCAGATGGTAACGTAAACCATTTTTTGTCGGAGCCATTTACCTTGAATGAATTAAGGTAAATGGCTCCGACAAAAAATTGTTTACGTTGCCATCTGATGATACTGGTTCTATTGGCTTATTTGCGACGTAGTGAGGGACTAGCATATCTAAAATAAAGAAGCTAATATTTGGGGGAATGGTATTACCACTAGAAGAATATTTATTTCCCACATTTTTTTTTAAGTTGCTTCCATATATTACCTATATGACAATTCGTTATTGTGTGACTACAAAAAAATTTCCAACTTTCTCGGGTCTTAAGTTTAAGAAGGCGCTTTGTTTCTGCTACAATTTGTTTAGCTTTAAGGAAATAAGATGCGGTGCTGCGACATTTATATTCAGCTAGCTATTTCTTCTCTCTATTGCTAATGTACATTCATTGTCCCACCAAGGCGGTGAGAATTTTGTAGTATATGATTTTTGGAGGGGGTATACTTGTATTTGCGCTGCTGGTTATCACAGATATCATTACATCGGGATTTCATGTGTCCATGATCCTAGGAGATTTCCTTTGTGTCGGATTGGTCAATTTAGTTTGTTCCACATTAGTAATGATAGATTGAATTTATCAATCACGTCTACGATAACTTTCCCATCACAATTGGTGAGACTTAAACCTCATAGAGGATGATGAGCATTAAAATCTCCGCCAATGCTGCATGACTTTGTAAATGGTCCTAAGAGATAACCATTCGTTTAATGATGTTTTAATTCTAGGGGGCTTATATGTGGACAGTATATTAATTTGATTATTATTATTAGTTATTGAAATGCCGCAGCATTCTATGCCTGAGATACTATTGGCATTAAGTACATTTAATTGTTGTTTTAATTATTGATGGTTTTGCTACAAAAAACAATAAAACCTTGTATGAAATAAAAAATAAAGGATAATCCAAATTTAAGTTTAAATATAAATTACCTTCTATAACTAATCTTATCTAATTTTGATTTAGAGTCTGCCCGTCCATCGGGCATCTAATTTTTACTAATTTACTCACTCAAAAATTTTACCTTTTTAATTTCTTTTTTTATTCAAAAAGTTCTGTAATTAATTTCATTGGATACAGCGAGACAATAAGGAATAAAAAGTTTATATGTATATGTAGGGTGGTGGGTGGGTGACCTTTATCCTACCCTCCAATCAGTAAAACATCAAAATTATTTGGAAAATTTGTTTGAAAAGTCTATTAAACTTTGCAATAATGTTATGTTTAAATACACAAATAATGCGGCGGAAGGACCACGTGGTCGATAGCCAAACACCACCACTACTACTACTGTTATGTTAATTTACGTTTTACAACTTTTAATTAAACCCTGGCTTATATTTTACTGATTGGAGGGTGGGTTAGACGCCACCCACCCACCCTATACATACATGATAATTTTAATTACTAATTGTTGATGGATTCTACATTTTTTTATATTCTATATAGGGAAAGTATTTTTATCGTGATTTTTTTAACGGAAATATCCGTTTTGAGGTCTCCCGAGTCTATTCCACTAAATTCTGAAAAAAAAAAAATGTCTCTGTGTGTCTGTCTGTCTGCCTGTCTGTGCATCTGTGTGGCTGTGAGTCAGTCGGTGGTCGCTGTATCTCAAAAACGAATGATCCTTTTGAGATGAAATTTTGAACTTATTTTTTTTATCGTTAAAAACTGGAACTGAAAAGCTTTTGGTAAACATTCATAAACCGGTAGTGGATATGTACTCGAGGCGTTTATTTTTATTTTTCTCGATATTTTTCTAAATTTGAAAAATATTGCATTACTTTTCAAATAAAAGTTACAGGAAATGAGAGACTAAACATCTATTAAAATTAATAATTTTGAAAATTTTTGTCTATTGCTAATAAACTATAAGAGTTACATGAAATTTATATAACAAGTAATTGTAAAGAATCCAAAATTGAGCAAATTATTAAGAATAGCCTTTTTGCGTAAACCTCATAGTTTTCGAGAAAAATATAGGGAAGGTACTATCACCATGTTTAATATATGTGTTGCGGATTAAAAAAATATTGATGTTATTGTTATTATAAAACTTCTAATTATAGTTTCACTATTTTATAGATAAAAATTACACCATACATCTTACTTTAAAAGGAGCATTTTATTCAATCAACAATATTACTTTAAAAGATAAATATGGCTCGCAAATAAAGCCAATTGATTTCAAATTAATTCCGGATGAACAGTACGAAACATCAGAATTGAACACTTTAAAGGACAAAGTTATAAACGTAACATTAGACGAAATACAAAAGCCTTTCTTTATTGAGGTAAATGGTAAGGATATTTATGGTAAGTATTTGCAATTATTATTTTGAAACGTATTTTAGTGGTAAAACATATATTGAATGTTTTAGTTTAGTGTCTATCCTGAATTACCACTCTTACTTTAATTTACATTTTAATTATTATTCATAAATAACCAATCCTCAATAAAATGCATATAATTAAGAGAATAGTTGCGACCGTTATTACGGGACAATCATACATACACGGAATTGAAAAATTCGCTATGTTTTAGCCACAAATAAATATTGTAAAAATGTTATAACAAATAGGTTGAAAAGTTCGTATCGTTTTGAAGAAAAAAAACATTTTTTTCCGTTTTCCTCTTTTCCCATTTTCCACAAATGGTACGGAGGGCACAGTGCCCTGTCATGAGTCCGGTGAAAATTCTTAGCTCGTTCCTTATGAGTTCAAGCACCTTATGGCTGTGATCGGGTTTGATGAGTCATTTTGATTGAAGTAGGCCTGGTACATTGTTCCAGTGCTTGCGTCTTCTGCCCTCTTCCCATTTTTGCACCACCTCTCTTCTGTGCGCTATGGGGAATTCGCAAAATGGCTCTGGTCCTATAGGAGTGGCATTTGCACCCCTTTTTGCCACTTCGTTGCCTTTAATATCCCCGTGCCCTGGGACGACCCACACGAGGGTCAACGAGTTGTACTTCGCCAGTTGCTAGAGGAATCGTCGACATTCCCAGACAATCCGTGAGCCATGACTTGAACGGCCTTTAATGCGGCTTAATGCGCATATATACAAATGTATATATGCGCGCCATTTAGATGCCTATCCAGGCACTCTAGCGCACATATCAATTTGAATTGCTTCCGCTTTCAGAATCGTGGGTGTCGTACCCAGAGCCACGAAGCTCCTGTGGTTTTGGTTAGGGTGATAAATGCCTATGCCAGTACCTCTGTTATTCTTAGCACCATCAGTGTACCAGGCTAATATTACTCGACCAAACTTCTTGACTCTCATCAAAGCCGTTTTGGGGTCCTCAATCGACACCTTAAACGATATTTCGAATTCGAGCCTGATGTCCGTCACTTTGGACAGGAGGACCAGGTCGATTTGCTGCAGTATTTCTAGGAGTCCTGTTTAGTCCCCCGGCAGTGTTTTCTTCATCCGGTGTAATCAGAGGGTCACCACTAGTCCCTCCTTTTGTACTACTAGATGGAGCGGTGTGGGGCCAATGATTGCCTCCATTCTCGCGGTTAGGGTCATTTGCATAGCCCCTGTGATGCTTAGACATGCTAAACGTTGAAGCCTACCCAGCTTCTTTTGCGTGTCTAATTTTTGGGTCTTTGGTCACCACAGAAAGGCATCAAAGGTGACAATGGGTACTACCGCCGTTTTATACACCCGTGTTGGGCTTTAGTCCCCAGGTTTTTCCCATTAGCCACCGACAGGCCCAGAGCGACGTCGTTGTATTGGCCATGATTTTATCGACACACTAATTCCACGTCAGTTTGGTATCCAGAATTATACCCAGATACTTTACTTCGCTGAAGAGGTTTCTTTCCATTTCATTCAGCGAGGGAGCCCTTATATGCAGCTTCCTCCTACTTATTCGGGTTGACACTTATGAAACCTTTTCTTCATTGGTGCTAAATTTCTTTCTAGCTTTCTTAAGGGCTGCAAAAAAATCAATGAATTGGGCTCATTGAGTTTGTCCATCGTTTTGATCGACTTATGACACGGCGTATTCTTTTGGTGAAAAACACTTTTTTTCTTCGAACGGGGCCGTATTTTCACGATTTCATCCTTCAACCGCTAAAGAAATGCTATATAATAGTCGCTGTTGATTATTTTTCTCTTTTCAAGATAATTGATGAACAATATTCCATACGCATCCCAAAATACAAACGGCATAACCTTGCCAGCCGACTGTTGTGTTTCCCTCGCATTTCATCCATAGTCACATACCGACGCAAAAACTTCTGTTTATTTCGATTAAACAGTTTCAAACTGTACTCTAAATCATCAACACGTTGTTGTTTTTGGTCGACTTTCGTATGCCCAAATATCCATGCACAATATGTCCAACACGTTGCTTTGATATCTTGAGTGTCTCAGCTATCTCGACTTCACTTTACGGTCATTTTTTATGTTTTCGTCTGTAAGAGTCTCTTTTGGACGCCCACTGCACTCATCATCTTCAATACCCATGTGGCCTGTCCGGAATTTAGTAAATCACTTACGAATGGTTGCTTCCGATGGAGCAGAGTCCGAATAACACCAAGTTTTTATTCCAGCACTATATTTTTCCCATTAAAAAACAGTTTTTCATTAACACACGAAATTCCTTTTTATCCATTTTTTTCCAATAACAAAAGTTTTTACTTAAAATGATCAATCAATATGAATATCAAAGTCTGACACGGTTAATTCGCACTGAAAATCACATGGAAAAAAAAGCTCTAGTGGCGCCCTCTCTTAGAAACGATGCGAACTTTTCAGCCGAACTGTAATAACGTTATAATGTTATGTAAGAGTAAATTAATAAATGTTATTTATTATATGGTCAATACTTTCAGGTAATAAATTTGTTCGGATGAATTATGTGAGTACCAGCATTATCAATAGGCAATTACAACCAATATCCGTGGAAACCAGTATGCAATCTCAACTACTGGTTTACCCTAATCAAAGAAGCAATATTTACTTTGAGGTGACTAACAATTTACCCCAAACAATAAATATTAACTTTATTTGCCGAGACACAAGAAGTTATTTATACCAGATGTCCCCTTTAAGGTGATAACATTGTATTTTAGATAATATAGACCAACGAATATATTTAGTCAGATTACGAATAAGCATAACAATTATGATTGTTTTTGTGTGTTTGATCGGGACAACTGACAATTACATAAATATGATTCTAAATTCTATTTTTACTTTGAATTATTAATAAATTAGATTTTTTTACAGATCTAGAGTTAATGCTTATGAAACAATCCAAGTCACCGTTACAGTCATAACAGGCCCTAGCATAGGAGAAGATTTGATAACATTCATAGCAAATTCCAATGTGGGCCAATTTCAAAAATATGCTTTACTAAAAGTAGAAAACACCAAAATTAATGATGTTAGGAGACCTGATCTTTGGTATTCATACCCCGAGGACTGTTCTAGTGTGTTGTTGGGCAAGTGTGAAAATGGCTACTGGAGAATTGAGGTTACGGCTCAGGATAAGGATTCTGGTAAGAACTATTCGATTAACCATTCGCAAATAGCTTATACATTATATATAACATAAAATAAATCAATGAAAGGTATTTAGATTGCATGGCATTATTTGATTAATTTCGCTCATAGTCTTTCTTACCTATAGTCAAATATCACTAGAGAGAATATTTATTATTAATACATATCCTTATCGATTCATTTACTCATATAAAATATTTAGTCTTAAATGTAATACTAGTAATACTATAGTCAAGCCGCCGAGAACTAATTGTGCATCGCTCTATATTGGATGAATGAGATAAACGTTCCGTCTATCATTCCATTCTGTTCCGGTAATCGTAGGATGATGACAGAACGAGATATATATTAATTGCTATACCGTTCTTAGTACGAAAATGCATGAGTTACAGTCAACTCTCGAGGGCTCGACTATAGTAAAGTAAATTATTCTTAAAACTTATAGAACCAAAATCCGACGCTTGAAAGGGCAAATGGAAGAGGAGAAAGATAGTAAATTATTCTATCTGTCTTATTCAATTGTTCAAAATTCCTCAAATTTAAGTGCTGTTGGAGTTTTCACCATATTTAAACGACCTAAATTAACACATAAAAATTATTTGTAACCCAATTAATTTCATTCTTGTAAAATTTTTAGGATTGAAACAAGTGACATCTAATCCTCCACGATTATATTTCCCTCAAGGTTATACAACTGGGACAAAAGAAATAGTTACTGGTTACTACAGTGGATCTTGCTGTCAACCAAATATAGAAATAACGGCCGTTGACATGATAAATAACAAAGTTTCGTATGAGGCTAATGCCTATTGTGAGTAAAAATTATATTTGATCAATTTCAATAAAAATAGTACTCATCATTCATTTCAGATACAAGTAAGGGAATAGGAATAATTGTTGGAATCATTTTGTTGATACTACTTATTATAATTGTAATAATTGTGGTCAGTGTGTGGAAATGTGGAAAGTGCAGAAGGAAGCAAAAAGCAACACTTGATTTGACTACAACTTCATATCGAGGACCGTTAAACTCGGCATCTACAAAGAGATATTAATATTTCATTTAAAAAAATGCATTTTTAACTACAACAAATACCAAATTAACACAGACAAAAAATACATTGTGGCACAATACTTCAAACTTTTTTAACTAACTACCTAATTTATTATAATTGTCTACTTTTTTCTAAATAACAATAAAATTTAACCTAATATTATATTTATTTTATGTGATATAATAATAATATCAAATTGTTTAATGTAATTTTTAGATTTTCTATTTATTCTACAGAGTATATCAGTACAGCGGTTACAAACGTTCAGGAGGGATACTAGAGGTGTTCAAATAAACTGGTAAAAAACTACACTGTGGGTATAAATAAAGTCTTTATCTAAAGTATATACCATATGCCCGAGCACAACGATTCCATTGATTAACTAGACGAGGGAATCCGTGTTCCGTGACGAATCCCAGTCCTTCATTGCGTTCTTGAGTTCATCGTCCAAGATGAAGCGATGCCCTTTCACATGTTTTTTCAGGGGACCAATCAAATAGAAATCGCAGAGGGGACACTGGGGACAATTGTTCACGACAGGTTGCGTTATCGGAAGTCGTGCGCACAGTTGAGCACTTCAACATCTGTTTCTGTATCATTTAAGAACCCGCTTTTGTGGAGCGGATCATCACAGGTGATGAGAGCTGGTGCCATTACTACGAGCCAAAGACAAAGCGGGAGAGCATGCGTCGTCACCTCTGCCTAAAAACTTTCAAAACCGTGGCGTCAACAGGCAAGATGTTACTCACCGTCTATTTTGACATCCAAGGTCCACTACTTGTTGAATTCCTCGAAGAACAGAAAAACCATTAACTCTGATGTGTACTGTGAGCCACTTCGAAGACTACGAAGGTTCATCAAGAACAAAGACCGAGGCTGCTCAAGAATGGGTGTGGTCCTGCTCCAAGAAAACGCGCGCCCGCACATCTCCAGGGTCACACACGGAACTGGCCAAGACAGAAGAACCATTAAATTTGATGTGCTCTGTAAGATACTGCGAGAACTACGCAGGTTCATCAAGAACAAGACTGACCGAGGTGGTTCTGCTATACTGGCCAAGTTTTGGGAGCATCTTGTCTATCCTCTATAAAGCCCGGGCAAGTCGCCTTGCGTGCGATTTCCATCCCCTGAAAAAACATCTGAAAGGGCAGCGCTTCAAATCGGATGACGAACTCAAGGACGCTGTGACGGACTGGGTATTGGCTCGTCATCAGGAGTTCTGGGAACACGTAATCCTTCGGCTCGTTAAGTAATGGAATGGTTGTGCTCAGACCTCTTGAATAAAGATTTCATTTATACCCACATTGTCGTATCGCACCTTTTCATTTGAACATCCTTTGTAGAATACATCTAGACGATGAGGATTCATATAGAAATGCATGGTCGAAAACGCTTCACAAAACAAAATGAAAAAGAACAACGATCGTCCTCAAAGTAGGAGTTCGAAATTACGATCCCGAGAAGTGATTCTCACATCTCCGGTCCATTAAAGAGCGAAAGTTAGCGAGAATAGAAGACGCGTCCTGGACATCACTAGCAGCAGTTACGATACGTACAACCAGGTCATCAGCACTATTGAGAGACGTTTCACATACCATGGCCCCCAGAAAAAGCAATCACTAGAAAACCATATACCAGAGAATACGTGTGCATTGTAACAGTGTTATCACAGCTGAAAGAAGAGCACGTGTCAAATAGGGCCCGAAAACGAGACCTACTACGATGACAGTTCGTACGAGGGGGGGCTGAAATGTTTCCGAAATCGACAAGAAAAATATTGATGTGTTTTTTTATTTTTCGATGTAGTCTTCTCGAAGATCAATCAACACTTTTTCAAACGGTACTTCAGTCTCTTCAAGTCTATGGATAAGTAGGATGTTTTGAGGTCTGCAAAATAACCATCTGTAGCGGCGATGACCACCTCATTTGAGGAAAATCTCTTTTTCAGGTTTGCGAATAGGAAAAAAACGTTGGGGGCTAGGTCCTGTGAATATGGAGGATGGGTGACTAATTAGTAGCGCAACTCATTCAATTTGGACACGACGATGCCGGATGAATAAGCCGGTGCACTTTTTTTCCGCTATAAACGAGGCCGTTTCTCCCTCAATACTACATCAAATCGGGTCAATAAATCGTTGCAGTATTGCCCCGTGATCGTTCTGCAGATAATCGATCACACCTTGGGAATCCCAAAAAATTGTCGCCATGATTTTTCGGCTGATGGAACGGTCTTTCTTCGGAGCTGCTTCGCCCGAAAAAGCCCACTGCTTCGACTATACCTTGGTCTCCGGTATATAGTGGTGGATCCAATTCTTATCTATGGTTACGAAACGCATGAAGAAATCCTTTGGATTGCGTTGAATCTTGGCCAGACACTCCTCCGAAACAGTCATACGTTTTTACTCATCGCGCCGAAAGCTTTTTCATTCCCAAAATTTCGTGTAGGATATGATTCTTCTGAGATGCCTGTTGTCTCTGCTATCTCTTTCGGCTTCAATCGGCGATCGGCTAACACGACATGAATCTTGTCGACCATTTCATCGTTGGTAGCGGTTTTTGGGCGGCCACAGCGTGGTTCGGCACTTGTACTTGTGTGGCCACGTTTGAACTCACTCACCCAGAAGCTGATGGTTGAATATGAGGGAGTAAATCCACCATGAACCTCTAGCAAAATATTTCGAATTTCCGTGGCCGTTTTTCCAGCCATCAAGAAGTGTTTTATCACTGCACGAAATTCGATTTTATCCATTTTTGCGAAACCGCCTGACTTGCTGTACAAAACATACTATTAAACAATAACTATTGACAGTAGACGTCTGAAATTTTGACAGATGCTATAAAAAGAGTTTTCCTTGCCGACCAATGAATCAACTTCAACCATCGTGCGTCATCTCTTGCCGATTCCGGATACATTTAAGGTCGCCCTAGTACATTTACTGAAAACAGTTTCTAGGCTGCATGGGTTCTTGTTACATATGCATTTTTCTCCGGTCATACATGGGTGTTATGAGAATTAAAACTCCGGTAAGAAGGTCGCCTCGTCGGTGAACAAAACTATAACTATAAAACGATGATCTCTAAAAGGCGACGCGTAAAGGCCAATCATTGAGCAAAATCGCCTTTGTTCAGTAACTGCACTTGCTAGATGTGATACGAATGCATGTAGTTAGAATGCAGGATCCGCCAAACAGTCACATTTGAAATCCTGACATGGCTGGTGATAGCCAGTTTATTGGTACTGGGATTTTTCTGTACGAGATCCAGCACAGTATCCTCGTTATATCGCGTTCTTATATTTTGCTCATGTCCCTATGTGTCCACGTTAAAGAATGCGCTGTCGAAAATCTCTAGTGTTGGTGTGTCAGATACACATCAGCGAGTTCAGCGTTCTTGTAACGTTCCATCTGTCGATAGGCAAAATGAAGCTTTATAGCAAGAACAACAGCGCTATCTGCAGCTTTAGTTTTTGATCATCCGTTGATTTTCCATTATCTAAGTGTACTCCATCTTTCCTGAAAGTTTGTAACCGCTGTACTGATATACAGTGTATATGTATTATATTTATTTATTTATATTAAAATAATAATAACTTATTAAGTCCGGAATTGTATCTATTCTAACTAACAAATTAAATATTATTATTAAGTGTTTGGTAACTATATATTTGCAATCTTTATTATCTGTGAGTTTATTAAAGGCAGATAACATATCAGCTACTTTAAAGCTGTTAATGTTGGAGTAGAATAATCAATGTTTGTAGACGTGGAATATATATTAGAGAACACAGTGCATAAAGAATTTTATTCAGCTTGTTATATGCTTTATAATTATCATGCATTTGAAAGAGTATGAGTACTGATCTTCTTATGTACAAAGTCCCATAACTACCTAGGATTACATATCACATCTTGATATATAAGCCCGATATGCAGATTTAATCATATGCGAAAATTGTAAGTTATGATTTAATGGAAATTGGATAGGTTTAGTGTTGTGTATTTGTGTATTAATTGAAAGAGGAGTATAATGGTTTTCTTCTAGAAAAAATGACAGTATCTCACGATTGGCGAGTATATTTGAAATTATTTTTTTTACATTCAGAGCAATGTGGATCAAAAAGCCATGCCGACATATTCATCATATATTCAAGGTCCATTATAAAAGCAATGCACATTTTCTGGGAAAAATATATTTATTGACGTACCGTACAAATACTTAAATTTTTTTTAAATACTCTCCCCCAGCATCAATACATTGCGGAAACGTGTCTGCCATGTCTGAAATGCACCCTAAAACTCATCCACGGGAATGTCTCTTAAGAACGTTATAATATGCTTTTGGATGTTTTTCACGGACTCCCAATACTTTCCTTTCAGCTCTCTCTTCAGTAGGGGAAACAAGAAATGTCGCAATAAGTCGAGACTGTAAGGGGGGCTGGGAGACCACCGAGGCGTTGCTCCGGCCCAGGAAATGGTCATCCTGTAGTCAGTGTCTTTGATGTCAGCCCTCACTCAGACTGCTCGGAGCAAACTGGCGAGCACATTTCCCCGTTTTACCCCGCTACGATGGGTAGTCGGGTCACAATAACAGCGTGCCGATTACTTTCATAATAGACCCTGTATTACCAATGTACAATACTACTACGTTATTTACAATATAAGAAAAATTGATACAGTTGCATACCTTCAAAAAGCTATCAAGCCATGCTTATATGCACATTTACACAGTGAAATAGTTATGTTTCAGAAATCTGCTACATGAATATTTTCAACATCAATTTAACGTGATGAATCTTTTCTAGCTTTCAGAATTTGTACTTTTCCATTGGTTATTTCCCCGTGATTTCAGTTTGCCTAAAGAAATAGTATTATGTTTTAAACGCTCATGTGTAACAGGATGTGATCATTGAACGGAATGTGTGAATTAAAAAAGAAAACATGCCGACTAGTGTAACCATGTATAATTTTACAGAGCTTGACATTGGAAATCTGCAAGTTGGCAGTAAACGAGACATTAATATACATCTCCACAATAAAACGATTAATTCCTTGAAACCTACTACATCTTTTGCTATTAGGTTCAGAGGTTCAGCTGTTCTCTGAAGAGATCACATATATATCTTTTGACATTCATTTATGTGGTGAATAAATCCTGGTTTTTGGAATATTTTCTTTCGCCATTTCTCCCAAAAATATTTTGGTGAGGTGATTAATTTTTCCATCATCTCTCTGATGGAATTCCTAAAAAAATTGCAAACTATTCAATTATTTCAATATACAAAACAATTAAACCAATATTAGGGTTAAATAAAAACTTTTTCTTTGAAAGCCTAGATATAATTTAGGTATATTTAGATTTAAAATTACTTATCAAGTTTAGCTATTGATCTAATGATCATAATGATGATTGCAACCGACACTACATGCTATTTCATGATATAAGCACTAAATTCAAACACATCACTTTTAACACTAAAACTTTAATGGAAAAATCATTACTTAGAATTTACTCTGCAAGGTAACAGTTTGTAAAGCAAAAATGATTTTTAAATCCATTAGGGTTTCAAATATTGCTTTCGATTGTTTCTGTCCAGTACCATATTTCAATTTCAACTGCAGGCAGCTCTTCAAAATCTGGACAAGTTACATTGATGGGCAATTGATCAATCTGCAACATCTTTTTATTTTTTTTATCCAAGCTGACTTGATTATTATCTATCCTTTTGTATTTGTCTTTTGGTTTTTATTTTATATATTTTATTTGCCATTTTTTTTTTTTTTAATCTGTTATCTTTTGTTTTGCCTTCTTTCTTCTGTATTTGCCTTTTCTATACTCTTTTTTCTACTTTTGTGTTTTGCCTCTCTTTTCTTTTATAATTTTACTCTAATTAATAATTATAATTAATTATTATCTATTAGTCTAATATTTTATCATTAACATTAGTAACAATGTTATATTGCTTTAAATCTATTGTAATTCTTATCTTAGAAATTATCATTGTCAGGAAATTTAAAAAAAAACTTATAACCAAATATAATATTCTCTTAATAAATTATCTTACTTATGTCTTCTATTTATTGTGTTTATAATTTCTTGCTTTGTCTCTTGTCATATTCTTTATTTTTAAAACCATCTATATTACATTTATTCTGCATTGATGTTTCTGATGTTGCCCACATAATTTTAGTTCTTTGTTTTTTTAACAATCTCTGTAGACTCTTTTGTAATATACACCCATAATTATTATAAATAATTTTCTACTTGTTTGTTGTATGCAACCCAATATACAGTAAGAAAAATTGAATAGTATTAAAATTCACAAATTAGATAGGAATTATTAAAAACTAAACCTCATACATAAGTCCATTAGAAACTCAAATGATTTATTGGCAGTACTGAATATTACACATTACAATGGTGCTGAAAGTGAAGAATTGTAAATCTCAGAAAAAAATGAGAAATAGGTCAGATCATATTCCAGAAGTAAGTAAAGACTGAAAAACTTGAATCAGCATATTTTTCTAATTAAAAGGGACCACTGCAAAATTAAATTCAGACACAATGAACTCAAATGTAAGTGTCTAATAGTTATTAAACACATTTTAGTCATATAGTGAAAAAAGCACTAAATTTGATAAATATTGATAAATGATAGTGCAACAACATGCCCAGTGTTAAATAAACTTACAATCAATTGCAAATCTAGTTTATATTGTACATATATAATTTGTGATCATTTAAATATTAGTATCCAATTAGATAGTTGAGAAAAAAGCATCACTAAGGATACCAATCAATTAACAGAAACCCATTCTGGTTCTTTATCTTTCATAGTCCCCAAGATGTAAGAATTTAAATTACCTACCATGAACAAGGGTTTCTTTATTTAATTACAAAATATTATTAATTTAATCTACAAACATGTGTTTATTACATAAATATAATTTAGGCTATATATCAAAGAGTATGTTTGTAAATAGTAATAAAACCTTTTTAATGATGATAAAAAAATTTTGATTGAATAATTATCTAAAAAATTGTTCTGCTTGTTTTTAAAATCAAAATTATAATAAAGCTGTACTGTTGAGATCGAAATAAGAGTCTGCAAATAATTTTTTTAAATTTGTATATTCTTTAATATTTGTCATTTTAATGACAATAAAATCACCGAACATTCACTTTTATCGTCTTTTTTAAAATCAAATTCCAAAACAGCGAAAATACATTTCTACTTTCATATTTTTTTTAAATCAAATTCAAAATTTTGTTACAATGAGATAACATTGATGACCTTCGGTGTGATGTAATAAATAAGATTGTCTCTTATATTTAAGAGAATACAAAAATACAAATTAAAACTAAGTGATAAATTTTTGAACATAAAAAAAGATGTGATACTAAAGGTTTTGCAACTAACATGCAAAAAATATCAACTGTAAAACCATTGACAATACCGAATAGTCTAAATCAGCTCTGGAGTCTTCTTAGATTCTGTATATATTACATATGACTGTTAAGTCACCTTACTGAAAGAAAAATCCTAAATAAGCCACTACAAGTTAATAAATTAATGTTAGATTCAGATGTACACAATATTCAATTCCTAAATAGCTATCATCTATATCTATAACAAATTCACTCCGTGACACCCACTAATACTTATATAAATTATTTAGCACTTTAATTTAAATAATAATGACTGACAATCTGTATACAATTGTTGCAGGAAATCACACCTCTTTAATGCAATTATGTCAATGTGTAAAATAAATAAAGTGCAATTACTAATAACATATTCTTACATTAAATCTTATTAAACGTGTATTAATTTTAACTTACCTTGAATCGAGTTAGTTTGTGGATCTAACGGAACCTCTGCAGCTGGAAACAATACAGCATTCTGACTGATTTCCTCAATAGTAGCACCTGTGATAGATGGTTGTAATAATGGGTTGTAGATTCTCTTTATTTCATCACTCATTATTACAACTAACACGAAACTAAAGCAAAAGTGTTTATCTGTATGTGAACTTTAAACATCAAGTCAGCCACGTATTGTACACCCACCTACATACCTGACCATGTACTTATAGAAAATAGTAGTAAATATAGAAGTATCACTGCATTGCATTCGCAGGTGACTGCTTGCAGCGCACCCTACGAACCTTTCTCCAACTAAATACAATTCCTGCGAGCCTCGCGGTATATCGACCTATTTTAAATTAAAGTGGAATGTTTCGCTTTTCATTATGGCAATACTACTGCTATATTATTTTTTGAGGCTTAAGGTATTATGTACAGAAAAGGCATCTAATTTAATAATAATTAATGGATTTACCTTAATATTCATATTTTAAGAGGGAAAAAATAAAGTAAGGGTTAAAAGTATACAAAAATAATAAATTTAATTTTAGACATTTATTAATAAATTTACAATATGTGATTTTAGAAGTTTTTTTTTAAATTACTTTTAGGGTATTAGTACAAAAACAAATTAAATAATATATAAATAAAATTAGAATTTAAATGTTTCAAGCCTGAAATTTACAAATAATTTGGCCTGGGAATAAAATCCTGCAATTTCAACCACCATAAAATGTAAAATAAAAGCAAATTATAAGAATTTATTTCGATTTAAAGCATAACCCCTATATGACGTAAATCAACAAGTTACATATAATAATAAAGGCAAAATATAAGGTATCACTTACCTTTACCCTCTTGCACTACAAGCGCACTTGAAATATCAATTAGAAGACACAATATACGTTTAAAATATTTTTGAGCGAATATCGGACTTACAATCGCAAAACAATTCAATTGCTTGATTATAACCTACAAAACGTAACTTGCAACAATGGGTAATACGCAGGAATTTATTTAGCGCCCTCAGTGAAACTTTCTCCAACTAATATTCTATTTTACCATTTTTTTAAATCCTAAAGTCAACCATTGATACAAAGTCGGCCTTTCTCTTATTCGTTAGTGAAATACTCTTTATATTGCGCAAGTAGTTATATTACAGATTTATTGTAAACAAAGGTGAAGTTAGAAGTAACATTCTTAGATAGTATTTTATGTATATTTATCTTAAACTACTTATACAATAAATGGTCTATGATATTTATTTATTCATATTAATAATCATAGATGGCGGAAATGATTTCAAAAGTTCACTGCAGTGTATTAATGTGAGACTTATATCGGTGGGAGTCTCGCTAACTAAATACGATTTCGACGAGCCTGGCGGACTTATTTCAAAGTGGGAATGTTTACTATGACA
Source organism: Ontholestes murinus (assembly GCA_963969525.1). Taxonomy (NCBI): domain Eukaryota; kingdom Metazoa; phylum Arthropoda; class Insecta; order Coleoptera; family Staphylinidae; genus Ontholestes; species Ontholestes murinus. The sequence goes on along the minus strand of OZ018399.1, from coordinate 33,707,580 downwards.
TTTTAAATTATTATTATTAGAAACTTTATTTAGCACTCTGCTATCCTTATATTAAGCCACAGTGTGGCGAATAATTTGAAAATCAATCACTTATTTTTAATTGGTTCTAATATGAATATCTCCTCAATCAGTTCAAATACACTTTATAACTTTAAATAACACAAGTAAACTTTGTTTATATGACACACTTCAATCTTATCTTAGTGACTATAGTACTTGTTTGATAATAACCAGCTAAATTATGTAGAAATAAGATAAGAATAAAGTGTGTGATATAAACAAGTTTTATCATCTGCCTGATGAAGCCACTGAGTGGTGAAACATGTTGGAGTTTTCAGGAATAAATGTAAAAGTCTCTCAATTGTGTTGTTTTATTTCAAAGTTTACTTGAAATATTTAAAGTTCAAACAAATAGTTTAAAATTTAAATTTTAAGTCAAGAATATATTTTTATAGCATTAAAAATAATAATCATTGATTTACCTTGTTACTTCCTTACTTAATTAATGAAAAAGCAATAAAAACCTCTCTTCATATTTTTTTCTTTTATTTAAATCCAGATATATATTTCAGATACAAAGTGATAATCAATTGTTGATTACTAGGTACAAAACTAAAATTATTTGGCTTATACACAAATGAAATATACAAATCAGTGTGAAGGACGGAGAGGTTTATTTAATTTGTTGCATTATAACCCTAGGTGGGTCTTTGCGTTTTTGATTATTTCCCTCCAACCTCTGATGTTCATCATTCTTAGATCTTCTTCCGTATCGTCCATTCAACATTTTCTTGAGAGCCGTCCAGATTCATTAACCATCCTAGTCAACATTAAACAACGATATGCTAAGGGCAGAATTCAAACACCCTTAACGAACCTTAGTCAATCATCCAAGAACATCTAAAGCAGATTGGAAAAATGAACAGAGCAGATGTTTGGGTCCCCCATAATCCGTCCGAAGAGAACAAAACCAACTGATTCGTCATACGCAACGTATTATTTCACCAGAACCGTTTTTCAATCGTTTGATTAGTGGAGATGAAAAATAGGTCCTATATGATAATATAAAACGCAAAAGTCAGTGGCTGTCTCCAAATGAATCACCACGAAGTACTGCCAAGCAGGGTTTATATCCCAAAAAGGCGCTTCTGTGTGTTTGATGGAATGTTCGCGCAATTGTTCATTTTAAATTGCTGAAATCTGGATAAACTGTTAATGCAGGCCTTTATTCTGAACAATTTGATTGAGTGGACTAATCTTTATTCGAAAAATATCAGACTATAGTCAACAGAAAAGGCATCATTCTGCAACACAGCAATGGAAGACCGCACTATTTAAGACGGACACTGGAAAAAATTAATAAATTGGCGTAGAAGGTACTGCCTGAAACACCATACACACCCGATATCGCATTCTCTGATTTCCAATTATTCCAATCCCTACATTTTCATAATGGTAAAAAATTTGGATGATGTTCAAAATGCCATCTTGAGATATTTTACTTAAAAACCAATTGATTTTTATTGGTCTGGAATTGAAAATCTGCACACTAGATAGCAAAAATTTGTTGATAAAGGGAGTGGTAATAATAATCAATAACAAAAATAAAAACTTATTCATTTGAATTTAATGTAAGAATTGATATTACTTTAGGGTCCCCCTAATATTTAAAAGGAATGTATTAAAGAGTTTTTACATATTCCGGTAAATTGTTATATTGTTTCGGTCGTTAATTCTTGAGAGTATATTGTTGTTATAAATCTTTTTGTTCTTATGTTTGATTTTCTTCTTTTTTGTATTCGTTGACTTGATTATTTATTTTTATTCATAAATATTTAAGATTATCATATTTTTTATGTTAAATTCTTGTTTGTTTATATAGTTATAGGGTATTTATTTTTCTATCTAGTTTATATAATATGTTTTCTGTATTATTCGTCACAGAGATGAGTAATGAAAAAAAAAACTCTAGAAATCAATTATCATTTCATTATCAAGTCATAATACAAATCCCAACCAAAACAAAGTGAATAGTAATCCGTTTATAGATATCAGTACATATTTAGATATGATAAGTCCTTTGTAAATATAAGTACATATTTAAAAATGATATTTTATTGAAACTGATCAGTTATAGTCTTCATTGCTGTGAATAAATTCTGAAGCCTTAATCAATACACCACGAAGATTTAAATTCAGACGAAAACCTTTATAGCTTAGAATTTTATGACAAGAACACAGTAATCATTTGATATGTAAATATTTTGTATAATGATAATTTGCATATTTCAAGACATTTTCTATGTGTAATTATTTTATTTTGTATCATTTTTAAAATAATTTTTAACTTGTAATGATAATACAATTATAAATCTGTCAACTGGCTATCAACCAGTGGTGTTTTCGTCTTACAACTATTTGTATATTTACTTATTGACGGTTTTTCATTTTAAACAATTTAAGCCTTTACTCATATTGTATATTAAATATTTATTTGTATTTTTATATTTATTACAATGGAGCCAAATTTCTATTCTCGGCAATATTAAGATAGAACTTTTAGATAGACCTATATGTAAACCTTTAAATATTTTATTTAACGCAAAAGATGTAATTGTGCTTATATTTTACAAACTAGTTATTGCTTTAAACCCTTGATATATTCGCATGTGTTTTACTAAACCACAGCTCCTCAATGTAGCTATATGTTAGAAATTCCGCTCGTCCCATCACACCAGAATAAATTTATTGTAATAAAATCGAATTATTGTCGATGTTTTATTTTCAACGATATCAACACAATTAATATATAAATATTACAAAAATGTAGTTCTAACCTGTATTGTATTTACTGCTATTACTACCTTAAAAGTTTCATTTACTAACAATAAATTGAAAATTTATTTAACAAATGTTTTAGAACTCATAATGCGTTAAGTTATTTAGACTTACCAGTATCTGTAAGTTAACAGTTTTAGAAATGTCTCAAATAAGTAAAAGGTTTAAAATTTTACTTATTTGATCCGTAGGACTTTAGCCATCTTTAGATGGAGAGTATTTCTAATGATTAATTCTTCTTCTCTATTTGAAAATAAAGAGTTTGTTTTCGAATTAAGTACTGCTATAAAAATCCAGTTTCCGTTTTTGGATATTTGACGGCATTCGAATTACTAAGAGGGTTTCAGAGATACCAACTAAAAAAAATCGGCATTTTGAATGTACTCTTCCTAAAACAATACAAACATCTATAAGTTGGCTTTTATGTTTTACTTCGAATGAAGTAAACATTACGCAAAGAAAACATTTATGACATATTGCAAACCCGGGCGTGAATTTTCATTAAATTCAAATATCCCGCGTCCAACTTTTACCAATTAACGAGAACCGTTAGAAGTTCAATGTTATGATAATGTTGGCAGTACGCTCGTCGGTATAGTAGCGAATCATTTGTCTATGGATCGCTTGGTGAGCTAATGTTTTGGCAACGGGTGGAGTCGTGATTTCGAGCAACAAGTGTCAGTACGGTTTAGTTTCTTTCGCAAAAATGGGTTGTGCTGTAAGTACAACAGGTGATAAAGAAGCGTCGGAACGCTCGAAAAAAATCGACAGGGATCTGAGGGCTGACGGCGAAAGAGCAGCGAGCGAAGTAAAACTTCTCTTACTCGGTAAGTGACTCATTATTAACCCTTTTTAAACAATTTCTTTGGTAAAAACATAACAAACTAAGTTTTAAAAAAATTGCTAGTGTTGTGTACTAATTGGAATGGCATTTGTAATTAGATATGCGATTGCATATTTGGGATCTCCTTTTATAATATTAAAATAAATATAACATTAAAACATTAAAACAAATAAAAAAAAAACAAAATTCATCAACTTAATTAATTTGTTAAGAAAGTGCTTAAAAGGTAACTCAAAAGAACTTTAATCATTGTGTAAGAATGCTCTCAGCATGGACCAAGTTATATGTTACTAATTATGATATTAATTACGACATAATTATTTCTGATGTGTCTTAAGCATTTAACTGTTGAAGTAAAGTAAATTAACATTAAAAAGTATTTTGAAACACTCTGATTACAACTATGTGTAGTATCCGCTATGTTAATGATTATTATGGTTGAATGAATATTGTAATTATGTTAATATGCATACTAAAAAATAGTAGTATTTGTTAATCTACACCAAAAATATCAGTCCTTTAAATTATACTAATTGAATCTGTATTTTACCATACTTTCTAGGCTACTTTTTTGCCATAATAAGTACAAAATACAACTTTTTTAGTGTGAAATATTACCCTTAAACACATAAATTTTGTTTTTTTAAGAAGTTATGTATATTTTGTTGTTGATTCCAAATTAATGGACGTTGAATTTAATTTTTGCTCTTTTAATAATCGTATAATATAAAAATTGTATCAATATAGAGTACTTTATTTTACATTCTTGATAATTTATTCAAAATGGCTATATTTATTTAGCTTACATTTCAAATTACTTATGAAATCTACATTTACATAATAGGTAATAAATAATAAAAAATACAGTTACAAAATTTGAAAAGTAATAATACTTCAATGACATACTAATAATAAAATAATATAACAAATAATGCACACAAAACAATATTAATAAGGCAAAATGATATTAGATAAACCAATACAACCCAAGCGGTTATTAAAGTTAGCAAATGGTTGGTCGAATAAAACAAAATTAATATTATTACTCAGAACATTTGCATTATTCCATTAATAGGGTTGTTCATACCATAATAATAAATAGCGGCTTGTGTCTAGATTGTGAACCACGTGGTATGTTAAAGTATGTTAGTTAGCTGTTCAACCAAGTTGTTGCATTGAATGAATGGGATTTAATAATAATAATAAATATCTTTATTCACATGTTTTTTTTCCCTTTTACAATATTGTTTTACATTTGAGCTTTAACACGTTAACGCCGGCGGGTACCACCGGTGGTACACGAGTTTTTACGCTTTTGGTACGCCACTGATTACTTCCATGGTGACAATAAGTAACTATTATCGCGCATCTAGGACTTCAGTCACCATAGCAACCATAACAACCATAGACGTGCGAGCCAAATTTTGTCATTTTAAATGAATAATTGTAGGGTACAAAAACGCCGGCGTCAATGTGTTAATTGTGAACGGGCTATGGACCATTGGTCTTTCCACCCAGCCTAAAATATGAATCGCTCTTTTATGAATCCGTTTATTACCTAACAAAAATATGTTTCTTTCAACCAAACTTGATGTTCAATGATAATAACATTTCACTATAACTATAGTCACTTGCTTGCCATTCTGTCAAACATTATTTTTAAAAACTTGCCTTGGACCCGTTCGGGGTTCGAGGCACATTTGAGATGCGACCAAACTAGTGCGAGGTAAAAGGTTCTTATGGTAACAGCTTTAAAATTGATATTAAATCTAATACAGATTTAAGCAAAATTAAGTTTTAAAGTGAATGTAACCCTTCGGTTGTTTATTATAGAGGTTTGACATAACAGATTTTTCTACAACATATAATTAAAATTATTAAAAAGAAATGCACATTTTTTTAAAATTCAGTTCTAGATGATACATCGTAACTAATTAAACATTATTCACATGATTTTGAAGTTCTAATTAATCATTTACGGCATTATTAAGTCATCAGTATATACAAGGAACTGACGATTTTTAATATTTAGTAAAATGTCATTTATAAACAATAAAAATAACAAGGGTTGACCATGTGAACCCTGAGGTTTTTTCATTGATACTTGCATATTACCGGAGTTCTGCAAAAAAACTAACTAATACTACATTGAACTTGATTAAAAACTTGGGAGGAGTCAGTATAAATTGAATCCACCTGTGACCCATTCTATAAAGAATCTGACAAATATGTTTGGTTAAGCATCAAATTGGTTAGTATTTACCTCTTAGAAATCCATGCTACTTATTGATAATAATGTCAGAACATGATTATATTAATTGATGAGATGGCAGCCAATAACAGATTGAATTGATATCTCATGATAGTTTTCAATATTTGCTCTACAACCACGTTGAAAAATAAATTATATAGATTTACTCAACGTGTACACACATCAAGAAGTATATACCGATAGTGTCATGATATATTTATTTAACATTTCATAAATTGTGGCAAAAAATGTGACCTTAAAAAGTCAATATCATTGAGTATTGTTTAAAATAAAAGATGATTTTATTGTTTAATATTTATATAAGCAATTAATGAGGTAACTATAATGAAAAAGGACTATGTTTCTGTTTGAATTTGTTAGTTAATCTTGGTCGGGACGCGTGTCTTTTTTGCTTATCACCCCCACTGAAATATTAATAATAAAATATTTCTTTACATGGTTGTAGGTAAATTAACTAATAATTTAAAAGTAAAACATTTTCAGAAATCCACAATATGTATTTAAGTTAAAACACAGTTCTAGTGAATGTGATGAAATCTTTATCTATTATAGATAAATACAATTTATTTTAATTAATTTACCGCTTGGCTGTAGTAAATATAGAGCTAGTGTTACTTTAATAGTTGTACTATTCATAATACACAAATTACTTTTCTATACAACAACATTTGTGTATTAGTTGTTATTTCAAAATTTCATTGTAGGCCCTGACACAACCTTTGAATTTAATCAATGAAGCTATTCTAAATGCATAACATCTACAAATCATCTTTTTCCTAAAAAATCTTCAAACAAATAAAAATATAAGAAAAACGATCCACACAATAAATATTCAGATTATGTATATATCATCCTTCTGATTATAAATATGTTAAAAATGTGCTTCACCATTTCTACCTTCTTTCTATGAACTATCTTAATTAAATTAATTAACCCCTTGAAATTATTAGTAATCTCATTATATTATGAAAATTGATTGAATTAGAACATCTCAAAAGAAAATAAATACATTTTATTTGTTCCTTTCCCTTATTAATTTAATTATAATCATTTTATGTATGTAGAAAAATGTATTAAGGGAATTTAGCATTAAGCTCTAATTATTTGATTTTAATACACATTATAATTGCTTAAAATTATTTTGAGTACATTTAAACATATATATTTTCAGCCCATACAAGCTGCATTCAACGACGAAATGTTGTACACGAATTATGTCTCAGTCTGATCTGCAGATCTTGTTAGCCAGGGTGAAAGGTCAATTCGGAAATATGCAAAAAGTTCAGTGTAGCAGTTAAGGAATGTCAGTGGGTGTTGTTTTGTTGAACAATTATTTTATATAATGTGACACGTAGTCCTATAATTACTTACATGAGAATAAATCATGTTGCCTTTAATAAAAAAAGACCTGCTATCATAACTGCAAATTATCAATTAGTTAGCTCACCACTTGATTATTACTTAAGAAACAATTCATTGTTCACTATTAACTACTGTAAACACATATAAAAAAATATCTACTGTATGCCAAAAGTCTGCTCTCTCTTAACCGCAGTCCGTAGTAAATTTAACAGGAAACGTCACAAGTTTATTTTATGTATCATAATGAAACTCCATAACATTGAAATAAAACTACACAGTTGAGAGTCATAAATGTGAAACCCTCTCAACTGAGTAGTTTTATTTCAAAGATTATGATGAATTAAATTCTCACTTAACCCTTGTTGAAACATTTTTGTGTGTTTAATTAACCTCTAATTCAAACATTTAATTGATTTGTATTTATTTTTATGTCAATTAGCTATTGATAATGAACACATCGTGTTCGAAATGTATACATATAGTGTAAAATAAAAAGGTGAATAAAGAATATATTTTTTCAAATACTATTAATAACATAAGGTAAATGAAACACATTCATTCCTTTCATTTTTATCTGCACGACTTCCTTTGAAATCAAATGAACATTGTAAATTACAATTGTTGCATTTTGCACTAGAAAGACCTAGAGTCGATGGCCCTTTCCAAAGATGGTAAACTATTTAATTAATTAGCCTCTGTTATACATAAATACATTAATATATAATTCGTGGACTTATTAAAGGACCATTAATTTTTAATCATAGCAATTAGACCATAAATAATGAAGTTACGGCCTGCAGGCCTGCAGCGTTTTTTTGGAAACAAGATTTTATTTCTAGGTACTATTTATATAATCTACTAGCTGCAAAATTCAATAAATTAATTAATTATTGAAATTAAACATTATTGAAAATATTGGTGTACTTTATAATATAACACATACTACATACATTCTCCATGCAATACAGATAAATAATTTATAATGAATAAAAAATATAGTTTCTGTAAAAGTAGGGAGCCCCTGCAATCTTACTTTAAGTTTAATTGTTTAATTAAGAATAGTGATGTAATTATGCTCAGTATCAGCTTGTTTTCTAAATTCTTAATTTTTAACATTCTAATTATTGATACAAATTATTATTATTGTTTTATTAAAAATGAATTTTTGAATGGATAAGACTATGTTTTATCAGTATGATTCACAGAGCAGTCAACTTACAATTATCTTAATCCAACAGAAAGGTGGGCGGAGTTCAACCTCATTCTTAAAATTGCCAAGTCTCTTAATTGTAACTTAAACACAATTAAAAAGATTGCGAACAGATACACTAATAAAAATGAAACAACTGTCCTTCAAGACTAGTACCCATCAAAGAAATTTGCAAAAATAAGTATTTTAGACCGGAATATACACAACAATCGTACCAAATATTTAACAAAGCGTTTAAACAATTAACCTCACCCCTGCTTATTATTTATTTTATTTATTAATACTTTAGTATTCTTATATATATTATATTTCAAAAAGTTAATTACAAAATAAAAATAATTTAGGTTATAAGGATCCTGGACGGAGTTCATTCTTTTTCAAAATAATCTTCCACTCAAACCCTGACTTTATTCTAGTAATAGGACATTCCATTACACTTTTCTTTTTCTTATTTTATGATAAGTTTCATTTTTAGAATCAATCGTTCTCTATATTATGACAGCTTTACACAACAACTCAATTTAAATTTATTTTAGGCAATACTTATAATAAAATAAGCGAAAAATTTCGAATTTATTCATTGAAATATTCCCACTGATGAATATTATTAACCTGTTCTAAAAGACACATACAAAAAATCAAAACATTGCTAAATAAAGATTATTATTATTATTATTTATTAAAGCTCGATTATCATTAGGAATTCAAGGCGTTTCTAAGAATCCAAAGCATATCAAAAAGAGGGAATATTGTGTGGAGTTACCAAACTAAAAGTCAGAATTTAAACACTATTAAAGGTCCGCAGGAAGATGTAAAAAATAAAAAATACACACTTTGTTTTTACTAAATGGTGGACTAGATAATCGAAATAGATTTTTGAATATAAACTAATGTCATGGCTATTGAAAAATTGAATGAAGGCACTTCGAATATCTACTACGACTTTTTTTATTTCCTGTTTGTTGTTATTATTATTTTCAAATATATATATAAGTATTAATTATTTTATATTATTTATTATTTTCATACTATTACTAACGTACACCTTTTAAACACCGAATAATGTGTCCAAAATTTAAAAAAAATGTAAATGAGATATGTTTTATTCTAAATATAAAATGTTAGGTGCTTTGTGAGTCTACTTGGATGTGAAATTATTATGATAATTTATGTAAATTAACTATTTACAAATAGCACGGCACTTATTATTTATTTACACGGTTTTCCGATAACTTATTCGGGTGCACTTAAAACTTTGGATTGTAACTGTCACGTCATGTCGCAGCATTATGTATTTATAGCACGTAGAGTCTTCTCTCTCGAAAATTCGAGACTTAAGTCTTACGAGCTCTCAACACCATACGTGCTTCCCGCCAATCGCGCGGGAAAATGTAAAAGCTACGTACGCATATAGTAGAGTTATGTCAATTATCTAAAATAACTTGGCCTGGAGTTCTCCAGATATTATAAAATTTTGATAATTGTATTACGTCATGAAGTATGTCTCTCAGGACAATTCAGAGTTTAAAAAGATGTCAAATAATCCTACAAATGTACTTAGATAATTGTCTTTATTTAAATTACTAAAATATTACATATTCTTGAATATGAAGATGGTGGTCCTAAACTGTGGCTAGATTTGGTAATCTAATCTTCATTTAAAGAAAGTGTACCCCTAGGTGAGGTGGAAAAGGTGAAAAATCCCAGTATGTAGTAAGGAGTAGGAATAAATCCTTTTTTTAGTGGGCAATGAAAAAAATTAATAACTAATGTAAATAAATAAACATACTGCATTTAAATATACAATTTATTTATTTATTTGTCATACTTGTTCAAAAAAATGCAGTTAGTACAAAATAGATATAAAATATTGAGAACATACAAACAAATTTTGACAGTTTCAAATAAACTTTTCATGCATTAAAATGCTTTTATTTTCCAGTTTTTTGGGAATTGATAGGAAATTGTGTGGATCAACTAAATGTTCTGTTAATTAATTGTAATATAGATATATTATGTCTAAGTGAACATCGACGAAAAATGAATGAATTTGATACATGTAACAAATTTTAAACTTGCTGCCTATTTTTGTAGATTAACAAAATACAGAGGTGAAGTAGCAATTTATTGTAGAATCACGTTTAACTTCCATATACGAGATGACATCAATTCATTATCTCAAGATATGAATAATAATAACACTTAAATGGAAATGATAATAAATCAACAACTTACAATACCAGAACAAATAATTATACCCCCAACAAGTCTTAAAACCGCAAAAGATGGAGTGCATTATTCTGCGTTTAAATTATTTAATGCACTCCTAAACGAAATAAAGTTCCATAAAAATAACTTAAAAAAACTGAAAACAAAATTAATTGAATTCTTAATTGAAAGTGGACCATATTCAATAGAAGAATTTATCACAACATGTAGATATTAGTAGATTTAAGGTGTATTGTAGTATAAATGTATTTTATAGAAAGTAATAATAAGAAATAAAGCGCTAATAACAATTAAATATAATTTAGATTAACTTAGTTTGTAAATTCTGATGCAATTGTCATTTTGTACATGTATATGATACCTTGAAAATAAAGAGATATTATTATTATAATAAGCATAACAAATTAACACTAGTTGTAATTTACAGAACGCCAATAACTAATGTAAGTCAATGTGAGATTTACTTCGAGAAATACCAACTCCTTTGTAATATATATATATATATATATATATTTATATATATATATATATATATATATATATATAATCTTTTTATATCTCTTAAACCCTTGCGGGTGTCGAGATTATTTCTGCTTTCTGTCTTGGTTTTCCATATTACTTTAGTTTGTGTTCCTTCTTTCATTCTTATTAGATATCCATACCATTCCAGCTGTTTCTTTTCTATTACTTTGTTAATGTCTTCTATTCCCAGCCATTCCCTATCTCTTCATTTCGTATTCTGTTCATGATTGTTATTCCTTCCACCTTTCTTAAAAATCTCATTTCACTCGCTTGCATTTTTGATTTTTGCCTTTGATTTAGTGTCCATGTCTCTGCTCCATAAAGTAGTATAAGCCTGTAAAGTACTTTGTAAATTGTTATTTTTGCCCGTTTAGAAATCCCTTTATTGTCTAATATTGTCTCTTTCAAGTTATAGTACGTATAATAAAATGTAATAAAATCCTTTAGTTCGTTGTAGAAAATTAAATAATAAATTTAAAAATACGAAAACATTTCGTTAATCTACAACAATGAGTCTTACTAAGACTACAAAACAAATTAATTTGAAACAACTACTTCTCTAGCTTATATTTATTATCATATTTCATTATATTTATTTTAGTAAGTGTTTTTATTTGTATTTAAAATCAATTTTATAATAAAGCTGTACTGAAGAGAGCGAAAGTTCGAAACACGTGTCTGCAGATGATTATAAACTTGAATGCTAGATTTTTTTAATTACTTTTGCTAATTTAATTTAATGAAATCAGTTTAAAATTCATTTTTCATAATTTTTCATGTTATAGTTACATTTAAACCATCTAAAGTACATTTTATCATTTATTAGTTTATTCAACAGAAATAATTTCATTCAAATTAGTGTTGCTTTAATAGTTGTACTATTTGTAACACGCAAATTAATTTGTATTATTCAATGTCTGTCGAAGTATTAGCTAGAGAAGTAGTTGTTTCAAATTAATTTGTTTTGTAGTCTTAGTAAGACTCATTGTTGTAGATTCACAAAATGTTTTCGTATTTTTAAATTTATTATTATAGTACGTTTTGTTTGCTGTTTGTATTCTATTATTTATTTCATCTTCCATTTATCCTTTGTTATTTATTACTATTCCTAGGTATTTGTATGCTTCAATCTGTTCTATGCGTTTTCCTTCTATTATTACATTTGTTTTCACCTTTTCTTTTGTTATAACTAATATTTTGGTCTTTTCTATGTTCATTTTCATTCCATTTTTTTTTAATTCCTTATAACATATACCTATATTTTCCTGTAAATCTTTTTCAGTTTTTGCTATTAGTGCTAGATCGTCTGCAAATGTGAAGTTTCCAATGTGAAGTTTTGTTTTTGTCTTTATGTTTTTCATTATGTGGTCCAGGAATATTATAAATAGTTTAGGGCTTAGTCCTATAGATGTTTTATATTCTTCTGACTCTCTCTCTTGTTCTGACATAATTAGATGTATTCTCACATATGCTTTTAATTCCTCTCATTAATTTCGTCCCTATATTTAACTCTTTTAGTATTTTCAATTTTTTTCCCTTGGCATTCGTTCAAAGGCTTTCTCCAAGTCAATGAAAGCTATCAGCAGTTTTTCTTTATTGATTTTTATTTTTTCTATTATATTTTTTATTGAAAAAATATGGTCTTGTGTTGAAAGCCCTCTTCTAAATCCACTTTGGGATTTTTCCATATCTTTTTCTGTTTTCTTTTCCAATCTGTATGTTAGTATTGCTTTGTATATCTTGGCTGTTGTGCATATTAATGATATTCCTCTGTAGTTGTTGCATTCCTTAGTATCTCCTTTTTTTGTATATTGGAAATATTATTGCCTTTCCCCATTCCTTCGGTGTCCTTCCCATTTCCCATATTAAGTGTAATATTTTTTGTAGTAAACCTTCTCCTGCTTTACTCATGTATTTTAATTGTTCTGATTTTATGTTGTCATGTCCAGGTGACTTTCCTTTTTTAAATTTTTTCAATACTGTTTTTATTTATTCTTCTGTTATCTCTCCTTCGTCCTCTTCTGATTTGCCCCTTTTATCATTTTCTTCTTCTACTTCTTCCATCTCTTTGTTTTCCCCAGCAAGTCTTGAAAGTGTTCCTTCCACCTTTGCATTTTTTTTGTACCATCGTTTATTATTTTTCCAGATTTATATTTTATGTGAGTTAATATTATTTGTTTCCTTTTCTTTTGTTTTCTTATCATTCTGTAAAATAATTTCTGATTTCCGTTAAAGTTCTCTTCCAAAGTTGATCCAAAGTCTTCCCAAGCATTTTCTTTGGCTCTTTTTACCACCTCTTTGACTTTTTTCCTCTGCTTTGTGTATTCTTCATAGTCCTCTTCTCTGTTTGTGTGTTTGTGTTTAAATATTTTTTCCATTAATTGTTTTCTGTTTTATCTCTTCTTTTATTGTCTGATTCCACCAATGTGATTGTTTTCTATTTGTGTTATTTTTTATTTCTCCGCATTCCCGTCTTGTTGCTTTTGTAATTATATATTTGAAGCTTCTCCATAATTCTTTAATATTCCTGTTTGTTGTTGTGTTTACTTTTTCTATTAGTTCTTTAATATTATTTTGATATTTTTCTCTTATTTGTATGTCATTTAATTTATCCACTCTTAATTTTATTATTCCTCGCTTTTCCTTTTTTTTCTCTTCTTGGATCTCATTATCTTCTGTTTTAATATTGGTTACCACCATATAATGATCACTACCTATTTCCCTTCCTATTTTGACTCTTACATCTCTAATTTTGTTAACTTGGTTCCCCTTTGCCAAAAAGTAGTCAATTATTGATTTTTCGTTTCTATTTCTTTCAATTCTAGTGAATTTGTGTATGTCTTTATGTTTGAATTTAGTGTTCATAATGGCCAATCCGTTAACAATGCAAAAGTCGATTAGTCTTTTTCCATTATTATTTTTTGGGCCTTCTCCATATGTTCCCATGATTTCTTCTATTCCTCTGTTTTTGTTTCCCACTCTCTCATTAAGGTCTCCTATTATATATGTATTCTCTATTGATTTTTCATTTGTAATTTTTGCCAAAATTCGTCCTTTGTTTTCTTGTTGTCATCTTCATTAGGTCCGTATACTATTATTATATTTGTTGATAATTCTTCTTCTTTCATTTTTACTATCATTATTCTTTCATTAATATATTCACAATCTGTTACTGTTTGTTCTATCTTCTTACTTATTATACATCCTACTCCTGCTTTTGCTCTTTCATTTTCTTCAACTCCACTATATGCCAGTATGTGTTCATTTTTTGTTTGTATGCTTCCTTTTCCTTTTCTTTTTGTTTAAGTAATTACTAAAATATCTAGATTTCCTTTTTCAAATTCTTCTATCAGTTCTTCTTCTTTCCCTTTCAAATTTCTTATTTTCCAATTAACTTTGTTGGTTTTTTCCTTTTGTTGTCTCTGTTTTACTCCTCCTATTAACATTGTTCTCTACCAGTTTTTTGATTTCTCGCCATTTGTCCTCAAGGTCATTGCTCTTTCTTTATTATCCCATATAAATACTTCATTGTCTATCAAGTGTCTATCTCCGCTATTATCATTGCATGTTTTTTGCCTTCATTTACAACTGTTGCTTTTTTTATTGCTGTTTTGGTTTCTAGCTTTTCTGTACATAGCTTTTGAACTGCCTCTTCTATTGGGTATGTTATTTTTTAAACCACTTATTGCTATGTTGTTCTTCCTTTTTTGTTTTTCTTCCCTTTCATTCTTCTGCTCAAATTTTTCTATATTCTCTAATATAGATTTTTTTCTTTCTTCCATTGTTCTTCTCTCTTTTCCATGTCTCGGTTTATTTCTCTTATTTCTGTTGATAAATCCTGTGTATTTTTATCTGTTTTATTTATTAGTTTCCTTGTCATTTGTTTAAGTTCCCTTAAGTAATATACTACCATATAATAATAATCAGTATTTCATAACAGGTGATTTTAACATCGATTATTTTACCGAGAAAAAAGTTAAAAAGCTAGCAAATTCATATAGCCAATATTTTTTAATAGAGGAGAATACAAGAATTACTTTTCGGATCATTCAACACAAATGGCAAGTTTAAATCTAAGTAAGCCGAAGAAAAAGTATAAATATGCATAGGATATATGTGAGAACAATATAAAGATATTTGTAGAAGACATAAAGTCGGTATCATGAGTATGTTTAAAAAGTATAAAGAATGTTAACGAACAATATGATAAATTTTTATCAATAGCAGCATTTCAACAACGCTTTTACTATTAAAACAAAACAATATGAAACATTTTTAATTCTTCAATACTTTGAAGAAGCAACATCACTTCTTAAAGAAAGTAAAAAATTGTACAATATATCATTAAAACAAACCAAGATGAATCAAGACATTACAACATTTTTTTCTTGCCATCAATACGGATTTACTGCAAATAAAAATATAAACACACCAATTTTTGATTTTGCACAGTTTATACACAATGTAATGGAAAATGACTTGTTGTCTTGTGGGATCTTCCTTGATCTGAGTAGGGCATTTGATTGCATCGATCACCGACTACTATTGTCAAAGTATAACTACGGTTTTCAAGGCATAGCATACAGTTGGTTGAGACCCTATCTATACAATAGAAAGCAATTGGTAGAACTAGATTGTGGGAAGGGAGCAGTACGGTCAAATATATTAAATGTGGATTTGGGGGCATCGCAAGGTAGCGTTTGAGGACCCTTGCTCTATATCATTTTTACTAATGATATATTTATATTGATACAAAGCTGCAACACATTGTTTACAAATTATGCTAATTCATAACATTAGTAGATCAGAAATTTTCAAGATCTCAATGCAATTTCCACACCACCAAATTGACATTCACTCCTAAAGTAATGTGCATTTATAAAATGAAACACTTAGTTACTTTGTTTGTATCACACTATTTATTTACCTTAACTAGAGCTTCGGAATTCACTTTTCGATCCTTTTCGGTGTAATCCATTATTAAAATATGTCCTCGCTAAAAATGTTTCTTGTCAATAAGATTTTGCAAAAGTTGATATGTCAGTTTGTCAGAGCAAATGTTCTTTGAGTTTTATATTAAAATCACGACTAGATTGTCCGATGTACACACCTTCACAATGTTCACTGTGAGCTTATACACACCAGATTTATTTATTGCTTTAAGTTTAGTTCTTTAATTGGAAATTATGTTTTTAATTTTAGAATATTTATTTAATTACATCTTTGGTCTTCTTAAAAAAATACATATAAAAAAACAAATTACAAAAACATGCGTAAAATTTTGTTCGAAAGAAGCACGAGTGGAGTTCATAATAAATTATGTTCTTCCACTCAACAAACCCCATTGCCACCATGATGTTGGAAAATCAGCGATCTTCGTTCAAATCTGGAAGCTTTTATTTTGTCCTTAATTTCTTTTTATATCCACTTTTTAGGAGGATAGTCTAAATGGTATTGTAATATTATGTTTCTCCAAAAAATTCTTAATTTTTAAACTGCAATTACAAAAATAAATCAAAGACCTATATTCTTCTGATGATAGGTCGCCACAATACAAAAACTTACTAACGTGGTGGATGTTGTGCTTATCTAATAAATTATCAACAATTCTACTATTATATCCATAATGTTAAGGTTTTTATTAAAGAAATTTCATTATTTCTAGATTGGTCTGCTAAGATTAAACATTTATTGTTTATCAACAATATAATGTGCATTTCTTCGATTGTTGACACCTATATATATATACAGGGTGTCCCGCTAATGTGGGGAAATGGCTGGATCATAGATTCCTGGGGTCAAAATATGACGATTTAACGCAACTTATCTATATCCAAATATTTACGGTTAAGCCGGAATTTATCTTCAAAGTTAAAAAAAAAATAATTCTTTTGTTTATAACAATTGAACGCTTCATTCGATTTGAATGAAATTTATTATTAATAACTACCACAATATAATACATTATTTCAGTTATTATGGCTATTATTGGTTAACAAGAAGTATGAAAAACAGTAGTACCACCACTTAAAAACTAAAATATTGTTTTATTGGTGCATCAATTGAAAACTAAAAAAATACCATTTGAAAGACAATTTAATTTAAAAACTTTTTCGTCTCTTAATAATATTTGATATCTTTTAAGGTTTTCCCACAAAAAAATAAAATATATCTTTTTATCTAATAAAAACAAAATCTAGATTGTTTAAAAAATGTAAATTATGTATAATAATAATTATTTAGTGTCTTTTAATAATTAATTTTTAACTTTATTATAATGCATAAATATTCATATTTGGGGCAAACAGATATCTTGCTTGTATTAGGATTCTGCGAAGGAAATTGTTTGAAAAATGTTAGATGTTTTTAATTTATTGATATTATTTAATTTTTATTCAATTGAGTAAGTTGATTTACTTATTAATGAGTGCATAATGAGCATAATATTTCATATTTTACTTTTTTGTGCCGTTTGACCAATGTAAGTTAACTCACAATCCGATTGTTTAATTGCTTGTGTGCTGAATATGTAAATTTTGTCAGATTTTCTGTAACAAGTGGGTGTTGTTAAAATTTTGCCACAATTTTAATTTTTAATTTTGTATTTTATCATTACTTTCATAATTTTTTATTGTACAAAAAAATTGAGAATTTTGGGTTTTTTGTTCTTTGTGAATTTTAAAATTTCTTATAATATTATTTTACATTTTAAGCCATTTAATAGTTACGAACTGCATTTATTAGGCATATGGAAAATTGTTTTATTCTTTGACATATTTAATTGACGTATTTTATTAGTTTATTTACTGTTTTAACTTGTTTTACGTTTCCATGTCGGTTTGTGACATAATTTTAATTTGATTCCGTCTTGATATGGTCGACTTGTTAATTATCAGGACTGTTCATTAACCTCGTTTTTCTGTAAGTATATTATTTTAGTATATATTTTATTCATAGCTGTAATGAAACTAGTCTTTTAAGTTATGTTTATTTTGACCATTATAAATTTACACGCTCTGTCTGCATTTATAGCGCCCTGAGGAAGGGGAAAAATATCCCCGAAATATTGGCTGATGGAATAAAGAGTATTCAGTGAACAATTCCTATTATTGACCGATAACCCACTAAACCTAATTTATTATATATATTTATATATCTGTCATGCTGACAGAGCAAAGTCTCTTAAAAGGGGACAAAAAAGTAAATGAAAGCATTTATAAATAATTCGGGATGTCCAAGAGGATATTTGCTCACTCAGCATCGTGGAAAATAATGGGTTTGTGAACTCCACCTGTACTTCTTTTGCCCAAAATTTGAAGTATATATTTTTTTAATTGATTTGTTATATATGTAATTTTTAAAAAAGGTGTCCAATTATATATAAATAAATAAATCTTTCAATATTGTACTGGTTAATGTATGATCTCCTTTGTTGCGATGGACTATTACAAACTACGCATGGCACCTTCTTAACACTACCCAATAAAATTATGTCCATACTTTTTTAGGTTTTTTTTATATGATAAGGTTTCTCAATCAGTTTTTTTCAGAAATTTTATGTATGTATGTGTGTATATGTGTCTGACTATTGCAATAGAATACTAAATAAAAATCTCCAACGTAACTCATCAATCAATATTACAATAGAATACCACTGTTCTTCAATTTTATTGTCTGTTTTAAAATGAAATATTTTTATAAATTCCCTTAAAAATCAAATCTTTTATATACCACACATGTGTAATATTTTACATTGAATGAAAAAATACTTTGCACCTTAGTCAATCTTGAAATCACTGCTTACTACAGTTTTTCTCGTAACTATTTTTGGTGAGGTACTTTAGAACTCCACTCGGTATTCAGATTTCCAGAAAATTGTATATTTTTAAAAATATGTAAGATTCCTAAATATGTTTTTTAAAATTAGTGTAAGTATATTTTATTTTGATCAGATTTTATGTAAATTATATTAATTCAAATAGATGATCTAACTTTGCTTGGAATTTCCAATACAGGCGCATTCATTCAGTAATTGAACTAGTTGGATTATCGGAAATAAGCAGCTTTTGTCTCTGTAGATTCAAATTGTTAGAAACATGTTTATTAACTATGTTGGATTTTCAGGTAGTTTTCTATCTCTATCACAGACAATTCCCTCTGTAAAATGATGTCCTGGAATTTTCAGCAAGGAATGTTTGTATTAGTGTTTATTATATGGTTTTCTAATACTTCCCAAAAATAAGAGATGTACAATAAAAAAACCTTGCATTCTACAATCATTGCTTTTAGCTGTATCAACTCATGCTGTAAAATAATAAACTACTTTAATATATAAGAAATCGGGATCAACAATTGGATTGAGGACTGGTACCATTCGCCATTGGTATACAATTAATGGCGCTTTAGAGGGACAGGGCTATCCTATAAAGAAACAAACAAGCTTATTTAGCAAACAAATATACACAAATCACGTCGGAAGAATGACATAGTTGATAGCCAAACTACTATACAAGAAATTAAAAAATGCGGTGGGGGGCGCATACAGTGACATCCGAAATAGTGATAGCGAAAGTGCAGGATTAGGATATAATTAATAGCACTTAAGAGTGACAAGGCGATTATTTAATATTACAAGCTTATTTACACACACGTAAATACATAAATAGCATGGTGGCATCATGTAGTTCACTACTAACTACTATGGCCATTATTTTGGCTATAAAAAAAAACTTGTTTTTGAAAACCAGTTAACGTACAAATATGTTAAAAAGTAAAATATTCTCGATTAAGTCTGAGTGCGTATTATACCAATGCACAACTAATAATAGATTACATTCATATGATAGCTTTTAGTACATAAATTAAAAAATAAAATATAAAATTTTTTGACGACAGGTGCTGGTGAATCTGGGAAGAGTACAATTGTGAAGCAGATGAAAATCATTCATGAAACTGGCTATTCCAAAGAAGAATGTGAACAATATAAACCTGTAGTATATAGCAATACAATTCAAAGTCTCATGGCAATTATAAGAGCAATGGGTCAATTAAGGATAGACTTCGCAGACCCCAGCAGAACAGTAAGTTGACCCCTTTTTTATACCATATATTATATGTACTGGACATTCAATGAAAAAATACTTATAAAAAATAATATTGTGATTAAACACTTTTTCACATTATTCTTTTTATTAGCTACAATAGATGTACATTTGAATGCCATATTATTGTTATCATTAGCTCAATCTAGTCATTTTATTACAAAGCAAACAGCTGTTGAACAGAAAATTAAATCAAAATTCATTTTATTCGTTGCATGTAATTTATTTTATATTTTTGTAGATAAAGACATTTAGTAAGTATTTACATAACTGATTGATAAATCAATATTTTATTTAATTATAAATTACATTAAATGTAGTAAATCTTTTACAGATTTATTGTTTATTACAATTTAAACTTACACATACTTTTTCAGGATATGGCCCGACAATTTTTCACTTATGCCAGTGCAGCTGAAGAAGGTGAATTAACACCTGAACTAGTAATGCTGATGAAGAAACTGTGGCAGGACCAAGGGGTGCAATTATGCTTTGCTCGGTCTCGAGAATATCAATTAAATGACTCTGCAGCGTATTACCTGAATGAATTGGACCGCATTTCCCAGCCAAACTATGTTCCATTGCAACAAGATGTACTAAGGACAAGGGTCAAGACAACGGGAATAGTCGAGACTCAGTTTTCATTCAAAGGATTACATTTTAAGTAAGTTAACTTTAATGATTTTTATAGTGTATCAGTGGTACATTATGCTAATTTATGTTTTTTTTTATTAATATGATCATCGCTTCTTAGACTTACAGCTCACCTAAATCAGTAAAAAAATCATTTATTTGAGAAATTTTAAATATATCATCTCATTCATTGCAATTAATTAATTAATCTCATTGATTAAATTAATTTCGTGGCGAGGTAATTTACACATTAAAATGCCGAGCTTTTTACCTGTGCTGATATCGATTTTTGAACGCGCCACGAATATAAATCCATCGACAATGTTTCGATTTTATCAAAATCGATAAATTCTCGTGCAGGCCTTTCAGGACCCACGTAATAATGGCTTAACACCACTGACGAGCTGGATCTGGATCTAGCTGTTACTTCTTGCATAATTGTTTTAAAATAATGGTGCAGTAATTCTTGAAGAAATTAAATTTTCTCATTAACATTTTTAATTAAAACAATACTGAATCAGTAAATTAATATTTTATTTATAAATTAATTTGTTGTCCAACCATAACAAAAGCATTGAAGAATAATTTTTGGTTTTTCCAGTTAATGTTAAACATGGAAATTAGGACATTTAAATCAGATAATACTAAAACAATTTAACATGTAAATTTTGGGAATAATAATATGGGGACATTTATGAAAAATTGCATAAAATAAATAAATGATAGAGAAATTTTTTTGAAAAAGATTGAAATGTCAAAGTGCTCATAGGTTTTTTATTGAAAAAGTAATGATAATTAATGGTTTTACAATTTTATTTATTCTGCTACATCAATACTTTTAGAACTAGAATTTGGAACTTAATTAAATGCTTAAAAACTGTACTTTGTTAATGTTAACAAAAAAAATATCATTTGTTGAAGTTCCTGATTCAAGATGTATCACAAAATTATGACTTTATAATAATTTATTATAATGTAATATATTTATTCTAAAAATTAAATAAGTGTAAAAATATGTCAATACTTACTAAAATCAAACAGCCCTAAAACATTAATTTGGCCAAGTTTGCAAATTGTCAGGTGGGCCAAAGTTTTTAAGGTAGAACTCTGGTTCAGATTTCGTATTATCTAAGAAATCACCAGTAAAATTAACAAGTCATCGTAATTAAATTTTCTTTCAGGATGTTCGATGTAGGTGGACAACGATCAGAGAGGAAGAAATGGATTCATTGCTTTGAAGGTGTTACTGCTATCATATTTTGTGTTGCACTCTCAGGTAATATTTTTAATGTATTTTGTTAACAGGTAATCCAAAACATCATAATAAATAAATAATAATATGATTATTTGGAGGAATGAATATATTGATTGATTATTATGAAATAAAGAATTTAATTTCATCATTTACATAATTTAAAATAATTGGTTATAAGATTTAAAAACATAATTTAATATCTCTCATATTAATAATAAATTGAAGTAAGAAGAAATATTTTTAATAGGCATGTACTTTTTGGTATTTATTTTTTCAAATTGCTCTCCAAGTAACCGGAAAAAAATATTAATAATTGTTGCTACCAATGACCTTCATTATATATCAAATAAAAATTGTAACAGATTAGTCACATTTAATAAGTAGTAATTATCTCTTTCGTTACGAGCGCCGGATTTATGCGGCATCCATGCGCCCGCTGTTGGCGCGCGGCGCGAAATGCCGTAACGAAAGGGTTAATATATTTTATAAATAGTAATATCTCTATTTCTTTTTACAGGATATGACTTAGTACTAGCTGAAGATGAAGAAATGAACAGGATGGTTGAATCTATGAAGCTTTTCGATTCCATCTGTAATAGTAAATGGTTCGTCTCCACTTCAATAATCCTCTTCCTGAACAAGAAAGATTTGTTCGAAGAGAAAATCGCACGAAGTCCACTTACAATCTGTTTCCCGGAGTACATGGGTGCTAATACATATCCGGAAGCGTCGAATTACATAAAGACGAAATTCGAGAATTTAAACAAACGTAAAGATCAAAAAGAAATTTACACTCACTTTACATGTGCGACCGACACAAGCAATATTCAATTCGTATTTGACGCAGTTACTGACGTCATTATTAAAAATAATCTGAAAGATTGTGGCTTACTAATGTAAAAAAATAAGATGCTCTTATTGGTTTGATCAAATACAGTACCCTGATACCTGGGAATTATTCCTTCATATGATATTTATGTTACAATATCTAGAAATGTATTTTTTCTTTTGTTTTATTGACCAGATATTGCCATAATATTAATAATAACATATATATGTGTATATATATATATATATATATATATATATATTTGGAGAACTGAACTGAATTTATATAACATAACATATTTGTATTAATTTATATTACTGCCATCAGCTGTAGTGTAGCGTTAAGAAACTCATTCATTATTTGTGACCATGAATTGTTTCATTATTTAGACTATATTCTAGTTTTCAGTACTAATGCTACGGTATTTTTAATATTTAATCCATAAATGAAATCATTTCAAAATGTTTCATTTACATTTTCACTAAAATAAATGATCGAGCTTTATACACTTGACAATTTGTATTTTAGACTATATGAGCATAGAACAAACATTTGCTGTAAAAATAATATAATTGTGCCTAAATAACTTTGTACAGTATCAATTAAAACATATTTTTGTATTTTTATTATCAATGAAATGTAAGTATAAAATTGTAATTATTTTATTATTAAAACTATCATTGAAAATATTTATGTTTTATTTGTACTATTTATGTAACAATTAATTATTATTTTATAGTATCATCGTACTTATTTCTTTAAATGAATTTAAATTGTTTGATCGAATAACTTGTCATTATTGATGTGTAGAATATTTTAGGAAACAGCCAAATTGGCATATCCTTTTATATGCATCAGTGTTTCTTAAGCAATTTCACTGACAACCTATTTCTCATTAATGATCATCTGGACACAGTGAGTTAATTTGAATAATTTTTAATTTATATATTTATGTCAGACGAAATAGACAGCGATTTTAACAGCTTTATTAGTACATTGATAACATACTAATTAATCTATAGCTAAGGTAATAAATGCATATAAAGGGTATAATATAGGCAAAACATTAAAAAAAATTAGTAATGTTCAAGACATGATACATCAAAGTAAAAGTTTTTGCTTTAAAAAAAAACCTAAAAATAAACCATCAAAAACGGCGTTGGGTAAAGGACACATCAAGGTCGCAGAGAGTTTGGTTAAATACAATAACCATTGCATTCAATTTGTTTGTAGTTTATGTGAAAAAATTACAAGGAACATGATAGTACAATATTTAATAATTTGAAAAAATGGAAACCGTGTAAAATCAATTTTTAAATAGGCAGCGATTCGAAATTAAACACTTTTTAATAAACAATATTATAGCTTATATACGTAAAGATATGACGTAAAAATGATTATATCGCCATCATACCACATATTTTCTAATCTATATTTTAATCCTTTTATTATCTTTTAAATAAATATTAAAATTAAAATGAGCCTAAAGCAAATACTCAATTATGGTAAGCATGTTATTAAATTTAAAAAAAAAACGATTTTTGTTACAAAGTTACAAACCTGTAGAATTACAAATGCACCAAGTGCACAAATTACCCTTTATCTTGGTTCGGAGGTCGTTAGGTTTTTCCACAACGGTCGCTGTCCGCCAAACTGTCGACAAACTGTTTGGCGTTCAGTGGCACTTGTTAATAATGTGTTAATTTCCAGCACTTTTTTTCGGAAATCCCCTGTCTCATTTTATTATTCTGCCATAACTTCATACATATTTTTCAAGTAACCGGTTTATTAAAAAAATCCTAAAACATTTTACTTATATAAAAGTTACTCGTTTTTTTTTCTTAATAAATATTTATCATGAACGAATAATAGCGTGCAGATTATTTTTAAATAAGAGTTTTATTAAATTAATACCAAGAATAATAAAAGACCTGTACGTTGTAGAAAATTAACTAATAATTAGAAAAATGTTTTCTTGTTTTTTCTAATTATTAATACCAAGAATATCAAACTTTTAATTAAATTATTTTACTATATTTTTTAAAGAAAACACTGGAAAAAAATACTTTTTGGCTCTTTAGACAAAGAAATAAAACCTTATAAGGCAATGTTTCAGTTAAAAACTTCAGTGCTTCATCGAATACAGCATATACGGACAGACACACAGATATATTTCAGAAATGGTCGAATTGGACACGAATGGCCTCAAAATATTTTAATTTGAATATTTATTTAAAGCAAAAAAGGAATAATTAAAATCATCGACACAATGTTTTATGTAGACGTTCTAAATGACCGAATATTTACACGAAAAGTAAAGAATATGCCCCGCTCAAAATAATGTTTATGATATTTATACCTCTTTAGTTTTGCAGAACTATATATTTAACCTCTAGTTAAATGTTTTAAATGCTTCAGATATGACAGTGAACAACGCCAATCCGCATTGTAAAAACTGCAGTCTTACCCGCTGATGTATCAGTCTTTTGAATTATCTGTATATCTGCTTTTATATAGAGAATGACAATATCTAAAACCAATCAGATATTAAAGATATTATGGCCAAAACAATCACCATTGTATTAGAAATAATTGAAAACCGTACATTAAATAAGATAGTTTTGCCGAATAAATATTTTATGTTAATTGATAATTTTTATTTCCCTTAAATAAAATATACCCAGAACCATCATTAAACATTAAGTAAAATTATACAACACAAATATATAAGGTGTAGTAAAAAGAAATCCATTATTTTTGCACGAAATTGAAGGCTTTAATTACCATAGTTACAATGATCCAATTTAGTTCAAATATACGCCGTTTTGTTTGATAACTTATTATATAACTTATTTTGAAGGTAAATACATTATGCCTCTCTCATAGAAGCCCTCGTCCGTATTGGCAAAAAATTTAGACAGTCGATTTTAACCAGCTTCTCTTGAAGCGATTTTTTTACCAGCAAAATTGTTCGCTATGGACAGGAACAGATGGTAATCACTTGGTGCCAGGTGCGGATTATAAGGTGGATGCATAAGAACCTCGCAACCAAGCTCCCGGAGCTTCTCGCAAGTCACTATCAATGAGTGTGGCATGGCGTTGTCCTAATGGAACACAATTCCTCTCCTATTGCTAATTGAATTCTTGCAACTTTGTTTAGTTATTAGATTAAAATCAACGCCCAATAAATGTTGGTATTCTATGATGTAAACATATAATGATATATTCTAAGTGTATATAAAGGTGTTCTCACAAATCTGAGAATGAAGATTAAACTAATTTATTTAATCCTTTGCCAAGTAAAAGTTTTTCTCGAAAAAGAGTTAAATATTCAATGTAATTTAGAAGGCGCATATGAAATAAAAAAGGGTATAATAGTGGTGAAATTGCAATCATGGAAAGAGAAAATGAAAATTTTAGAAAATAAGAAAAGATTAGCAGGATCAGTTATATATATTGATGATGACATGACCAAGCAAGAACGAGAAGTGCAGAAGTACATACGCCAAATAGCAAAAAATGAAAGGGAAAAGGGAAATAACGTAAAAGTTGGCTATAAGAAAATCATAATTAACAAAAAAGTACATGATTGGAAAGCAATTAAGGACACATTCAAGATAAAAAAAACTAGGAGAAAACATGTACAAACATAACACGGCAACGAATGCGGCAAAGAAGAAAGGAAAAGATTTAAACAACAAAATTAACAACAAGCATGAATGGAAAAATGAGGATAGTGGAGTTAGGGTATCTTTTTGGAACATCGCGGGTATTAAAAAGAAATTGGATGAAGCGGGAGGATTTGAGGAATTAAAATGTTGGGTGGCAGGCAAGGATATGGTCGGATTGCTGGAAACTTGGGTGGAAAAGGCAGAATGGGAGCAGATCATAGGTAGATTACCAAATGGATTCAGGTGGAAGTGTGCAGGGGCTACAAGGGTGAGCACGATGGGCAGAGCAAAAGGTGGGATAATAACGGGGGTAAGGGAAAATCTTGAAGAAGTGGAAGAAAATATTAAGAGGGGAGAAGTAGAAGGGGTTATGTGGAGAACATTCTCTAAAGCGGGAAAACGGTGGAAAACTGTCACAATATACTCACAGAAGAGAGAGATTGAAATCATGGCAGCAATTGGTAAAGTGTTGGCCGATATGGAATATCCCAAATATCTGATTGTAGGAGGAGACTGGAACGCGAGAACTGGAAAAATGGATACGAGGGGCGTAGGGGAATGTGGGGGTATAGAAGGGCTAGATGTTCCAAGGACGAGAGTATTAACAATCAGGGGATAGCATTAATGGAATGGGCAAAAGAACAAGGGCTGGATTTGTTAAATGGGTGTGCAGATGGGGATTGGGGCGGTGAATTTACCTACATGGGACCAAGGGGTAGCTCGGTCATCGACTACATACTAGTAAATGACGAAATCAGAGATGAGGTCGAGGAGTTTGTTGTCGAAAGCAGAATGGGTTCAGATCATATGCCAGTAACAGTAAAGGTGGGGCGATATCATGGCGGAGAGCAAAAGGGCAGAGTGGGTGAGATAGGATGGTGTTGGTCAAAAAGGGCATTGGAGTCCTACAAACACAAGATATCCACAGTAAATTTTTAAGGGGGTGAAAACAATGGGCCAACTGATGAAAGTAATTACAAGTGCAATGTCAAAAAAACGGAAGGGGACTAAATATGAGGCGGCCAATTGGTTCGACGAAGAGTGTAGGAGGATAAAGAGTAATGTGAGGGAGGCTATACGTGAATGGAGAATGGGAAGAGGGTCAATAAATAAGATAAAAGAAGCAGAAACCGAATACCAAAGGGTGTGCAAGGTTAAGAAGGAGTTATGGACAAAAGAAGAGATAGGTAAAGTGAAGAACCTACAAAGGGAAAAGGATCTCTGGGACTATATAAAACAAACGAAACACACGAAAAATACCGGAGGGGGATTGAGATGGCCAAGTGGAAGGAGTATTTCGAAGGGCTGCTGAGTTCAACAAGTGGTGAAGCGGAAGAAATGAGTACAAGACGTGTAAGCAGTGCTGAGGAAAATTTCACGTTAGGAGAGTTGGAGAGGGCATTACGTTGCATGAAGAGAGGTAGAGCAGCTGGTCCGGACGGGATTAAGGTGGAGGCGTGGCAGGAATGTGGTTATGAAGGGCAACAAAAAATACTGGATGTTATAAACAAAATATGGAAGGGAGAAGAACCATTTCCGGATGATTGGAGGGAGGGCAGTATAGTGCCCATATACAAAGGAGGAGAATCCAGCAAGCCAGATAGTTACAGGGGCATAACATGCATGGACTCACTGTACAAGGTAGTGATGTGCATGGTGAAGCAGAGATTGGAAGAGGAAACGGAGGAAAAGTCCTGGCTTCCTAAGGTTCAAGCTGGCTTTAGAAAAGGGAGGTCGACTACAGAGCAAATAGCTACACTGAACTGGTTGATTGAAAGGGCACTGAGTAAGAAAGAGAGAGTGTATGCTTTGTTTGTGGACCTTAAGGCGGCGTATGACTCACTAGACAGAAGAATGCTTGTAGAATGCTTGAGAAAAAAGGGTGTGTCGGAATGCCTGGTGAACTGGATAGAAGAGGTGTATAGAGAAACTTGGTGTAAGGTAAAAGTGGGAGAGAATGTGTCTGAACGATTTAGAGTAAGGCAAGGACTAAGACAAGGCTGTCCCCTCAGTCCCCTATTATTCAATTTATATGTGGCAGATATGGAGAGAGTTTTAGAAC